>PVJN01014082.1:13765-47545 GCA_004026805.1 Lasiurus borealis
ATTGTTTAGTTGAAACTATCTGTTTGTATCATGTTAATTTCTGTTATTTCCTGCCTAAAGGCTAGGGGTGTGTCCCAAAGCCTTAATAAAAGGGAGAAAAAGGCCAGAGCAAAATGGCAGTCCTTCCCACTAGAGGAAGGCTCCCGCCTGGCCCCCCAATATCGCCAAATTAATATTTTCTAGTCTCTCATTTTGTTTGTGTGCGGCCTCCTTCAGAACCTGAACCCTGACCCGGGAACCCTGAACCATGCAGGACGTGGAAAGAGGTTCCACACAGGAAGAGAAAAACCGTTAATTACCTGCAAGGGAGCACCCATACGACTGTCAGCTGATTTCTCAACAGAAACGATGTAGGCCAGACGGGAGTGGCAAGAAATATTCAACGTGATGAATAGCAAGAACCTACAACCAAGAATACTCTCTCTATCCAGCAAAGCTATCATTCAGAATTGAAGGGCAGATAAAGAGCTTCACAGAGAAGAAAAAGCTAAAGGAGTATTATATGAACCAGTATTATATGAAATGCTGAAAGGTACTCTTTTAGAAGAGGAAGAAGAAAAAGGTAAAAGATAAAAAATTATGAACAACAAATACGTATCTATAAACAAGTGAATCTAAAAATTAAGTGAATTAAAAATTTGATGAACAGAATAAACTGGTGAATATAATAGAATCAGGAGCACAGAAAGGGAGTGGACTGATAATTCTCAGGGGGAAAGGGGTGAGGAGTGTACAGGGTGAGACTGGACAAAAATCATATATACCTATGGATGAGGTCAACAGGAGGGAGGTAAGGGTAGAGGGAAGGGTGGGAGCCGGGTGGAGGGGAGCTATGGAGGGGAAAAATAGAAACAAATGTAATAATCTGAATAATAAAGATTTAATTAAAAATATTTTGTATATTCTAGAATTTTCAATTAGTGGAATCATACAGTAAGGCAGCTTTCATATAGCATAAAGATTCATTCATGTTATTATGGAAGTAGTTTGTTCCTTTTTTTTGTAAAAAAAAAAAAAATCAATAAAATATATTAAAAGAAAAATAATTGTGGAAAAATATACATAACCTGCCCTGGCTGGTTTGGCTCAGTGGATAGAGCATCTGCCTATGGACTATAGGGTCCCAGGTTCAATTCCAGTCAAGGGCATATGCCCGGGTTGCATGTGTGATCCCCAGTAGGGAACATATAGGAGGCAGCCAATCAATGATTCTCTCTCATCATTGATGTTTTTATCTCTCTCCCTCTTCCTTCCTCTCTGAAATCAATAAATATATATTTAAAAATAATATAGTCGAAACTGATTTGGCTCAGTGGATAAAGCATTGGTCTGCGGACTGAAGGGTCCCAGGTTCAATTCTGGTTAGGGGCATGTACCTTGGTTGCCGGCACATCCCTAGTTGGGGCCGTGCAAGAGGCAACTGATCGATGTCTCTCATCGATGTTTCTAATTCTCTATCCCTCTCCCTTCCTCTCTGTAAAAAGTAAATAAAATATATTTTAAAAAATAGTATAAATAAATAATATAAGTATATATATAACATAAAATGTATTTTTTAAATATATTTTATTGATTTTTCACAGGGAGGAAGGGAAAGGGACAGAAAGCCAGAAACATCAATGAGAGAGAGAGATATCTATCAGCCACCTCCTGCATGCCCCCAACTGGTGATGTGCCCGCAACAACCAAGGTACATACATGCCCTTGACCGGAATCGAACCTGGGACCTTTTTTTTTTTTTTTTTAAATTTTTATTGATATTTTACAGAGAGGAAGGGAGAGAAATAGAAAGTCAGAAACATCGATGAGAGAGAGACATTGATCAGCCGCCTCCTGCACACTCCACAGTGGAGATGTGCCCGCAAGCAAGGTACATGCCCCCCGACCTGAATCGAACCTGGGACCCCTCAGTCCGCAAGCCGACGCTCTATCCACTGAGCCAAACGGTTTCGGCTGAACCTGGGACCTTTCAGTCCCCAGGCCAACGCTCTATCCACTGAGCCAAACTGGTTTCGGCATAAAATGTATTTTTTAGTGTATGTTTTTATGGTATTAAGTACAATTTGTGCAACCACTGACTGCGTTATTTTTAAAGCACTATGTTCTACTGCATATTATTTTTCCTTGGGTCTTATCTTTTACCTTATTTTCTCTGGTCTTGGTTTTTAAATTTACATTTATTTTTCCTACAGTACTCCTGTAAGCCAATAAAAGTCTTTATCAAATGAAGCAGGATATAAATGCAATGTGTCTGTAAGAACTACCATAAGAAACAGCAGAGTTTAGTAATCATGGGTAGAAGAGTAGTTCCAAATCTTATTTCAATAAAAGATTAAAATGTGAGAACCTATGTCAATATTTTATTTTATTGTAATATATTTGATTGATTTTTTACAGAGAAGAAGGGAGAGGTCTAGAGTTAGAAACATCAATGAGAGAGAAACATCAATTAGCTGCCTCCTGCACATCCCCCAGTGGGGATGTGCCCGCAATGAAGGCACATGCCCTTGATCGGAATTGAACCCGGGACCCCTCAGTCTGCAGGCTGATGCTCTATCCACTGAGCCAAACCAGTCAGGCCTATGTCAGTATTTTAAATGGTAGAAGGTATTACAGAATGAATTTTCCTACTAGGAGCTCATTATCTGGGGTTTTCTGTCTACAGGAGCAAGAAAAATATTTAGGTCACCATGATTTTCCAGTGAGAAAATCAACACCTGGGTATTGAGGTTCTGGATACCCAAGTACCTGTCAACCAACCAGTCGGAGTTGACCGTACTCCATATCTCTCAGCTATATGTTAATATTTTAGCAAGCTGCTTTAGTAGAAAAACTGGCAGAGTAGATGCTCAATAACCATGGACAACTTAATAAAGGAATCCTCTCATTTCTAACTAGAACTCTGAAGAAAATTCACACACACCCACCACAGAGAAAAAAGAAACTGGAGGCACTAGTATAGGACTACCTGAAAACATTCTGTTTACATAATTTATTGCCTCATTCCCTCATTAGAATGAGGTAAACTCTATGTTTGGCTTGTTTCATGGGAAGCTAGAAGAGTAGTACAGGGTACTGTCTCTATAAATGAAATTTTAAATGAATAGCATAAAAGTTAAGGGCACTCATGGCTTTGAGGACAGAACTGAATTTAAGTCCTGGATTGTCATTTAATAGCTGTGTAATTTAAAAAATATATATTTTATTGATTTTTTATAGAGACGAAAAGAGAGTTAGAAACATCGATGAGAGAAACATCAATCAGTTGTCTCCTGCACACCTCCCACTGGGGATGTGCCCACAACCACGGTACATGCCCTTGATGGAATCAAACCTAGGACCCTTGAGTCCACAGGCTGATGCTCTATCCACTGAGCAAAACCAGCCAGGGCAATAGCTGTGTAATTTTTTTTTTAATATATTTTATTGTTTTTTTACAGAGAGGAAGGGACAGGGATAGAGAGTTAGAAACATCGATGAGAGAGAGACATTGATCAGCTGCCTCTTGCACACCCCCCACTGGGGATGTGCCCACAACCAAGGTACATGCCCTTGACCGGAATTGAACCTGGGACCTTTCAGTCTGCAGGCCGATGCTCTATCCACTGAGCCAAACCGGTTTCGGCGGCTGTGTAATTTTAAGACAGTTATCAAGCTTCCCTAATAACAGTCCTTCACTCAGAAATTTTTGTGATTTTAAAAAAGTGATTTTAAAGTATTTATTACCTAATAGATCATAATCTGTTTATGTTAATATAATCTGCACATATTATAAACCAGACACTATTCTAAATGCTGAATGTGATTTAACTCATTTAATTCTTACCTTAACTCTACGAAATAGGGGCTATAACTGGTTCCAGCAATCATTTCCATTTTTATAGTGAAAGTGAAGGAGACAGAGAGGTAAGGTAACTTACTAAAGGTCACAGCAGACACAGCTTTCAAACAGACTGGCTCTGAAATGAATATGCTATATACTCCTTCTCAATTAAGGCCCCAATGTTAGCTTTTATAACAAAACTAGAGGCCTGGTGCATGAAATTCCTGCACTGGAGGGGTCCCTCAGCCAGTCTGCGCTCGCCTGGTGAGCCTGGCATTTGGCTAAGCAGTCCTCCCCCTGTGGGAGTGCACTGACCACCAAGGGGCAGCCCCTGCGTTGAGCATCTGTCCCCTGGTGGTCAGTTTGCATCACAGCAACTGGTTGTTCTGCCATTCCGCTTATTTGCATATTAGTCTTTTGTAAAAAAAAAATGTTTTTATTGATTTCAGAAAAGAAGGGAGAGGGAGAGACAGAGGAAACATCAATGATGAGAATCATTAATCGGCTAGCTCCTGTATATCCCTCCTCACCAGGGATCAAGCCCGCAACCCAGGCATGTGCCCTTGACTGGATTCGAATAGGGGACCCTTCAGTGCACAGGCCAATGCTCTATCCATTGAGACAAACTGGATGGGTCTCGCCTTTTATTACATAGGATAATATTATTACAGTGAGAAGCCCAGACTTTCTGTGATGTTTATATTTACTCAAATGACACTTGCCGCACAATTAAGGGAGAACTAACTGAGCAGGTTGATGGAAAGAACGTACCCAGTGAGGCGGTTTCGGATAATTTTGACGCTCATCACGGTCTCCCCCATGGTGGCAAAGGCTCTGGAGATGAAGTTCTCATCCATGTAGGGCTCCAGCTGCGTAAATAAAGGGCAGAGCGACTCAGGCCAGCAGGCAGGCTCCGCATTCCTGGCTCCAGAGCCCCGGCCCCTTAGCTCAGGTTGTGGACACGTTCTCACCTGCAGAGCGGTCTCAACTGCAGTTCCATCCCCTGCCATTAAACTTGCACCCTCGGGAGCCTTCCCCGTGGACTTAGAAACTCCACCCCTCCCGTCTTAAAACCCAAGAGCCCTCCCTCCCTAGCCAGTGGCGGGTACCATTCCCCAAGTGTGTGTACTTCGGTAGCAGGTTCCTTCCCGCCCCGCAGGGGGCGCCTGGGGGCGGCAACCAATGGACTCACATAGATGTTCCTCTCTCGCTCTCCCTCCATCCTTCCACTCTAACAATCAATGGGAAAAAATAACCCCCGATGAGGATTAGCAACAATAAAACAGACTTTCAACAAACAAAAACAAAGAGCCCCTCAAAAGCCTTGGGGTTCCCCCATTCTCAGTCCCCAAAGCACCGCCCTTTCGCCTCCACGACTCCCGGCGAGGCCCCAGGACTCCTCCCCCCGGACTCAGTCCCTCCGCCTGGATGCGGGGACCCCCTTCTGTGCCACCAAAAGGACTCCCCTTCCGATTCACTTCCATGTTTTGGGGACTCGAGGATCCCTCCCCTTCAGCCCCTTCCTCCCCGCTGACACTAAGATTCCGCCTCGGGGACGCGGAGAGCCGCCCTCACTCACGTCGCCCATCCACAGGCTGGCCGCCATGGCCCCAGTCGGGCCCGACTTGGGCTGCGCCGCGCTGGCGCGAGTCCTCCCGGCCGGGACCGCCACGGAGCATGCGCTCACGCCGCCTTCTGCGCACGCTCGGAAGCTCCGCGCCTCGGGCAGCGCCGGCCCGAGCGGCTTCGGGATTTTCCGGAGACTCCGCCGGGCGCAGAGCTTCCGGGTCCCTCCCCGCGCATTCGGATCCCAGACCCGGGCGCGGTGCCGGGTGACCTTCACCCCCCGCGCAGGTCGGAGGGTTGCTGCGGTAACTGGCTTTCTCGGGTTTCTTTCTCACTTTTGTATATTTAAACAGACGTACGAATAACACTTCAAAAATAATATACGCTCATTGTAGAAATTTGCACATACAAGTTTTTATTTATTTTTAATATATGTTTATTGTTTTCAGAGAGAAAGGGAGAGAAACATCAGTGATGAGAACCTCCCGCGCACTCCCCACTGGGGATGGAGTCCGGAACCTGGACCCGTGCCCTTGGCGGGAATGGAACCTGGGACCTTTAACCCGCTCTACCCACTGAGCCAGACCAGCGAATGCCAAGATGTTTTTAAGGGTGAAATGTCCGGTTTGCGAGCCTGGACGATCCAACTCCGCTAACTCTGTGGACAAGCCACGGGTCTGCCCCAGCCACCCAATTCGCAAGACTAGGTTTTTGTTGCGGCTGGAATGGGATTGCTCCATCATTCCCGTGACTTGCCCGAGGGGGCGGATAAAGGGAGTGTAAACTGGAGCAATCCTGTCATCTCAAACCCGTCAATCCCCAGGTCTTGTCACTCTGCTTTCTTGAGTCCCACATTCCACTACCCTAATCCAAACCGCCAGGAACCCGAACCTGCCCATGGAGGCCCTCGATAAACCGACTTGGATTACTTTAATGTTGAGTTTAACGGTGTCCCACACCATCGCCTCACCCTCAGAATGGTGACACTTGTCTCAAATAGTGAAGTTCCTAACAAATGCTTCCAGATCCCTTTCTGGGACTCCCAACTGGGCTGATGAACCAAGAGTTGCCAAAATTGCCAAATTCCCCTGCAATAGTAATGTAATGGTCGGGTGCTTCAGCTATAGATTCAAACAAATGGAGCACCAATCCCAGCCTCTTCTCAATTATTGTGGCAAGTTATTGAACCCGAGATGAATGTGGATAATAGCAGTGCTACCTCACAGGGTGTTGTGAGGTCTTCAAATAACTTATAGCAATAGAGTATTTAGTACTGTTCACCAACCTGTGCTGTGCTCTTTGCTTACTATTTAAAATATATATTAAATACATATATTATTTTTTTACAGAGGGAGAGGAAGAGATAGAAACACCGATGAGAGAGAAACATCAATCAGCTGCCTCTTGCACACCCTGCCCTGGGGATGTGCCCACAACCAAGGTACATGCCCTTGACTGGAACTGAATCCGGAATCCTTAAGTCCACAGGCCGACGCTCCATCCACTGAGCCAAATCAGCCAGGGCTGCTTACTATATTTAAAGTATGGAAAAAATTTAAATACTCTCACTCTATTGGGGCAGTGATTCCTAAATATTCTTTTTAGAATTTCCCTGCATATTTCTAAATAACATACTTATTCTTTATTTCAACAACTGCTCCTCCTACATATATACTTCTCCATCTTCATTTTTGTGAAAGCAGTATTGAACACTTACATTATTTATAACTGAGCCACATGGGGTACTATGACTACATTTGTTTTGGGGTAACCAACTAGGATGGAGGAAGATGAGGGAAGATAGAACTAAGCATTTGAAAAACAAGGCAATTACAGTGGTACCTCGAGATACGAGTTTAATTCATTCCGTAACCTTGAGGCGTGGGAAACTGGTGGGTCATGTGCAGCCGGCCGATCCACGCGATTACTCATATCTCAACTGTTGCTTGTATTTCAAAGCAAAAATCACTTGCTCGACAGCTCATATCTCAAAAATCTCGTATGTTAGGGCACATGTATCTTGAGGTACCACTGTAATTATTAATTCCAGGGAATAAGAAAAAGTACAATAGTCATACTAGAGAATACTTAGAGAACACTTACTATGTGCCTGACAGTTCTGATATACATAAGGCACCAAGAGAGAACTTTAGAATTCCTACATGCAACACAAGGAAAAGGACTGAGTTCTGGGCTCAGGTAGAAGCTGATTTAGATTCTAGCTTACACTTACTTGACATCAAGCAAGTCCCTTGAACTTTCAGGGACTGTTTCTCAAGAGACAATAATTACTACTTTAAAGGCTGGTGTGAAGTGAGGATTAAACAACTATTATTGCCTATAAAGCGCTCAGCACAGTGCCTGGCCCATTTTAGGTCCCACTCCGTAAGAGCTATTATTAAAGGCACGTCCAACCTGCTATACTGTCAAAAGGGGAAAACACCAATAAATCTAATCCAATTGAAACTGGTGGTGGATGGATATGAGGTGGATGGGGGAGAGGATTTAGCAGACACATAAATGCTTCTTTATAAAGAAAATATAACCAAAGTGTGATTTTTTTCCTTTTAAGAATTCAATTTCTAATTATATAGTGCTCGCATCAAAACTAAAAATTCAAAAGGGGGGAAAAAAATCACAGACTACATTTTGTTATTTTACATCATATTCATTTTCCCCAAGAGTCACTGACATCCAAGAAAAATCCTCCTGGCCCTAATAAAACTTGCTTGATATATATATACAGACCTGCTGTATCAACAATGTCCGCTGTAGCCTTCTGCAATTATAGAAACGCTCTATAGCCCAATACCATAGGCACTAACTACACGTAGTTATTGAGGACTTGAAATGTGGTTAGTGCAAAAAAGGAATTAAAAATTTTTACACATTTTAATGGACTTAAATGTAAATGGCCACATGTAGCTAGTGACCATCATATTAGACAGGCCAGCTCTATGATTGTTTGCTTAAATGCCTGTGAAAATCTACATCAATATAAGTTGGCTTAAGAGTTACTGTGCAGTTGATCATGTTCTATTAATTACATAAGCTGTTGAAAATGATACAACAGCAAGCTTAGTAAAAGTATTTCTAGAGATGTACCATCTTGATTTGGGATTAGAATGTTGAAAGAACTATTCCATGTCTCTCATATTATGCAGCATAATTTTTAAAAAATACAGTGATTCCTGAAACATAAAATCAAATCTTTTTTTGATTTGTATGGAAGTCACAGCTGACAGGCATACATCAGGACATCCTGACATCACCTTAAGTCCTAGTCTTGACAAAGTCCACAGGGGTGGGTTTATCCTGCCCTTCCCAACACAGCAGATGTTCCCTTAAAAAAGCAGGGAATGTGTAGAAAACAAGTGGCCTGTTTTATAAAACTCTAAATTTATTCAAAATGTTAAAAGATTTCACTCTCTCTTCTAAAATATTTTACATTAAAAAAAAACCTGCTTGCTATTTTCTCAGACATGGTACAAGCTTCTGCTTCCCTTTCTGGAAACCAGTCTGCCCATCCAACCCTCCCCTACCCTCCCTTCACTCTCCATATTGCCGTTTGTTTATAAAACCCTCCTTCCCCACGCCCCATGTCCCGCTCTGCAGGCCTCACTTCCTTTCCGTATTTCAGGCAGGTGAACAGGCTGGATGGGCAGCGCAGGACAGAATACTTTGTGCTTCTGGGAGAAAAGCTGATTGGCCTTTTTCTTGATCAAGTAGAGGATCACTATTTATTTGCCCCCTGGACACCTGTTCAGGGCCAAATATTCGGCTTGGGCTTGCCCATGGCTGGTAGCCCTGCCCCTTCTCCAGTTTCCCCCAGGCATAGGTGCATGACAGCTGGGTCCGACAACTGTACCATCTGCCTGCCTGTGGACTGTTAAAGACATTAAGAGTGGCACAGGACTAGAGTCGGGTTCGATGGAGCCCTAACTTCTCAGGGTATAGGAAACCAATCCCCCAGGGGAAGTTTTGGTTAGTTGTAAGCAAAACCAAGGTCAGCCAGGACCATGGGAGGTAGGGATGAAGGGAAAGATCTAATCGCATAGTTCTGGGGTGAGCAACATTCCAACAAAACCCACTCCCCTCTTCCATCCCGCCCTCCTCATCCTGTAGGTTACAGGATGATTCCAGAAAGGAAGAATAGGAGGAAAGTGATTCTGTTCTGTGGATGGAAAAAAAAGGCAGGTGATGACAAAGTACTTGGGGCTGAGGAAGGCCTGTTGGAGTCTGAGTCATCACAGCTTCTGTGTTCCAGAAGGGAGGGGCGGGGGCCGGGAGCCAGGCCCTAGAAGCTTCATCAGCTCTGTTGCTTATCCCTGACTAGTAAGACTGTGTGCTGGCCCCCGCTGGACACAGATAGAACCAGGCGGTTCTCCAGCTGTTTGCCTGTCATCTCCACGGGGATCCAGGCATCCTCCTCCTGTCCCGTGCCCAGCTGGTAGTTGGTGCCCATGCCCCAGGCAAAAACACGACCTGCAAGAGAAAGAAACGGGGGCAGCTATCTTCAGAATGCGAGGTGAGAGAAGCCTGGGACATACGTGAAGTTAGCCTTGGCCTGGAGCAGCCTGGCAATGTCCCAGCCTCTGGGAGTCCAGGGAAGCTGGGAAAAGCCAAGGAGATGATGGATAAGAAGCTTTGTCATCCTGGGACCACCGTCGTTAACCACCGCCAATTACTTCTCCCTATTCCGAGGCATGGCATTCAAGGCCCTACATGTTTAGCCGCTCCGCAAATCCCTACACCACCCTCCACTCCCAGGACTAGCCACCTGAGACAACTCTGGATGTTTCTGTGCCAGAAGGCCCTCCTTTGCTTGTAAGAAATCTTCAAGGTGTAGTACAAGCCCCACTCCTCAGGAACTCTTCCCGGATAGTCCCACATCAAGCACCTCCACCAGCCTGACTTCTCAAGGCCTCCAACTACTAAATCTTCTTTTTCCTAATGAAATTCTAAGTACAACTCCCTGGGACATTGGCACATACTGTACTAGGTTGTAAATAAAGAGGTCACCATGGTGGGAAATGTAAAGAAAAGTCTGAATCCGGAGTCTGGAGACCTGGCCTGGCCAGGTCGTGGTTATATATCCCCTTTTGCTACTTTTTAAAATATATATATATTTTATTGATTTTTTACAGAGAGGAAAGAAGATAGTTACAAACATCGATGAGAAACATCAATCAGCTGCCTCCTGCACACCCCCCACTGGGGATGTGCCTGCAACCAAGTACATGCCCTTGACCGGAATCGAACCTGGGACCCTTGAGTCTGCAGGCCAATGTCCATCCACTGAGCCAAACCAATCAGGGCGCTGCTATTTTTTTTCCTCTACAGTACAAATCACCTTCATTAAAATAATTTGTTTATTCCCCTGGCCAGTGTTGCTCAGTGGAGAGTGTTGGCCCATCCACCAAAGGGTTGTAGGTTCAATCCCCAGCCACAGTCATGGCATATGCAGGAGACCAACCAATTGATGTGTTTCTCAAATCAATATTTCTCTCCCCCCCCACCTTCTGTCTTTCCACTCTCTATAAAAAATAATAATTTTTTAATTCATTTTAAGTTCATCAAAGTCAAAGCTTTTGACAATCAGGAGAAAAACCATGTTTTCATAAATACTGCTCTGCATCTCAGCTCCATCTCATGGTGGGCAGCAGAGCCCGCTGGGTAATTGGATAGGAGTCACAACCCCCAGGCCGCAATCAGACGGCATGTGGGCAGCCCCACTTACCATCCTTGGTCACGGCGTATCCCACAGAGGCCCCACAGGCCACTGAGGAGACAGCGGGCAGCCTGGAGATGAGGGTGGGCATGCTCTTCTCCTCGGCACCCTCTCCCAGGCCCAGCCTCCCGTACTCAGCCCGGCCCAGGCTGTACGCTTTTCCTGCGGGGGGAGGGAGAGACATGAGTGGCGGAGGGTGTGCTCCAGGTTGGCCAGGCGAGTTCCCAAATTCATGGGAGCTGGTCCCCATTCCCTGGGAGGTAAGGAGGAGGTCTTCAGTGTCTCTTCCAGTTTTGGGGAGGCCTGGGAGAACCTCCACAGGCCCCCATTGAATTCATACTTGGAAGAGCACCGGGACTCTGGGGGTTGGTGTAACCCAAGCTATGAAGCAGATCCAGGTTCCAAGAGCCATGGTCTCAGGAGTCAGGCCAGGCCTGTGCGGAGGGATGAGGGCATTCCTGATCCAAAGGCCCTACCTTCCGAATCCATGCAGACTGTATGGTGCTGGCCACCAGAGAAGCCCACCCAAGACTTGGTAGAGTTCTTGAAGGATGTCAGGTTCTGGGGTACAAAGCAAGATTCTGTGCCCGAGGTTCCTGGAAGGCAAGGCCAGGAGAGAGCTGTGAGGGGTGAGTGTCCAAGGAGCTGCTCTTCATTCCCTCCCACTGAGGCCATCCTACCCTCTTACCAGCAAATATTCTCACTTTACAGAGGACAAACTGACTCCGAGGGGAGCCAGGATGGGAACCCGGGTCACTCTGGATATGCCTGATGCTGGGTTTGGGACTCACCAAGTTGATGGTAGTTTGAAAGGCCAAAGCCATACACGTGGCCCTCAAGGGAGATGGCAAAGGTGAAGTAGGCGCCACAGAAGGCATCCTGGAATTTCACATGACCCCGGGTTCCCCTGGATTTCAACAACACACACTTGGGGACCAGGAGTCGTTCTGCAAGCAGAGAAGCCAAGGTCAGGGGCAGACACACAAAGCCTCTTCTCTCTACCCGGTGTTGGTTTCTCCCACATCACTAAAGCCCTCGAAGGGATGTTAAGCAGGGACTTTTCTCCCAATTGGACAGAAGAGGTATCTGAGGCCAAGAGAGTAAAGAGCCTCAGCCAGACCCCCACAACCCTAAGAGGTAATGTCTACATGGGATATTTACCAGGTGCTATTCTTCTCTGGTAATTCACTTAACCTCACAACCCAATGAAATAGGTAGATTTAGAGATGAGAAAACTATGTCCAGGGTCCCATAGCCAACAGGTGGTAGAACCAGGATTCAAAACCAGGATAGCCTGGCTCTAGAGTCAAAGTTCTTATCTATCTATCTATCTATCTATCTATCTATCTATCTATCTATCTATCTATCTAGTCCATCATAGTGTGCATCATATCATACATCATAGCAACAGGTCATTCTGCCATTCAGTCTATTTGCATATTCGTCTGTGAGTAAATTTATTGACTTGAAAGAGAGGGAGAGGAAACATCGATTTGTTGCTCCATTCATTTATGCAGTCATTGGCTGCCTCCTGTATGTGCCCTGACCAGGGATTGAACCCATAACCGTGGGGTATTAGAACAACTGTCAAACAAACTGAGCTACTGGCCAAGGCTAGAGTCAATGTCCTTAATTACCACCGCAAGTCTATCTGATGTAAGCCTAAACGCACACAGAGAATCCCTCTTGCCCATGACCTTCATCAGGGGTTGTATTGCCAAGTTGCCCTGCCAGAGGGGCCTAGCCCACCTACCAAGGCCCTGCCGGCCACCACGATTGGCAAATAATTCAGGGACACGGCCCAGCTGCCCCTGCTCCCCGCAGCCCAAAGTGTAGAGGTCACCATCAGTTGTCAGCATCACCAAGTGGTCGTTTCCTGAGGGCAAGAGGAAGGCAGGAGATGCAGGACTTGTCTGTAGAGCCCAAGGCTTGGCCAACACCAGAATGAGGATCTCCAACTACTGCCAGAGCAGGTAGCACCAGACTTACCCGAGGCCACCTTCACCACAGGCATACTCAGCTGCACTTGCACAGGTACCATGCTCTTCTTCATGGGCTCCAAGAGCCCAATCACACCATTATTGTCCTAGAAGGAGAGGCAAAGCACTATCAGCCAGTCCTGCATGCCCCATACCAGCCAGATCAACCACAGAGCTGTCTGTAAGGGGCACTGGTGCCAAATGGGAAGGGGAGGTAGGCAGCAATGAGGCCATATAGTGAAATGCTTATGAATGAATCATACATGATCTGATATCAAAGGTGTGCCCTAGCCGGTTTGGCTGACTGCAGTGGTCGCCAACCTTTTGGACTTCCTGGGACACCAGTGGTCTGCGGACCACCGGTTGGTGACTGCGGCTCTAAAGGTTTCCTTAAACCAGCGGTCGCCAACCTTTGGACTTCACGGACCACTGGTTGGTGACCGCTGGCTTATGGATAGAGCTTCAGCCTTCGTACCAAAAGGTCTTGGGCTCAATTCTGGTCCAGGCACATACCCGGATTGGGGGCTCAATCTCCAGTAGGGGGAGGGCAGGAGGCAGCCGATCAATGATTCTCTCTCATCACAGATATTTCTATTTCTTCCTCTCCCTTCCTCTCAGAAGTCAATAAAAATATATTAAAATAAAAATTAATATAAAAATCCAATATTCCTGAGAAGCATGGAAAACAGCTAGGAAAGGAGGAGAGGTTGAAGATAGCAAGATGGGTGCGAACAACAGGCTTCCTGGATCAGCCTCGGCTAAAGACATCCCTGACCCACCTCTTTCCTAAGACACACTTCACATCAGGTTCTAGGCAGCAGCCAATGGAGTGGACAGGTCTGGGCCCAAGTCCTCTTCTAGAACTCGCTTTCCTTACCAGTAAGTAGAATAGGGGCATGGAGACAGGTTATCCGTGGGGCCCCACCAGTTAATCCTGTCTGCCAGCCCCTGCAGTCTTCCAGACCGTCTTACCCGGAAGGAGCCCCAGAGGAAGACACGGCCATCCTCGGTGAGCGCCGCTGTGTGACTGTCTCCTGCTGACACTTGTACCACTTTCTCTTGCAGCTCCACTTTCCCAGGAACCATCTCCGAGCCCTCCACCGACGTGTCTCTTCCCAGAGCACCCTCATCGTTGCAGCCAAAGGAGTAGACCTGTGCCCAGGATGCCCCCATTAGTGCAAGATTTGGCCTTTCAGTCCATTCTTGTTCAGACCACCCCATGCAGCTAGCCAGCTCCATCTCCACAGAGAAATGTGTGTGGCTGAAAGCTCCTCCCCCAGACCCTGTCCACCCCACGCCACGCCCCCCACCTACCTGGCCACTTTTGCTTAGACACACGGTGTGCATGCCCCCGGCCTCAGCCTGTACAATGTCTTCCGGAATGGTTACTACAGCCGGCTTCTTCCTCTCCATCACATTCTCGCCCAGCCCCAGCTGGCCCACGTCACCCTGACCCAGTGTCAGCACCAAGCCCGGCTCGGAGCGGTGGGACCTATGTGAGACTGCGGAGTGAAGAAGACAGCCCAGTGTGTAGGATGATGGGAGGAGAGGTCACTGCATGGGCTCTGGGTTCAATCCCCTGCTCTGCCACAGACCTTCGTCTGAGCCTAGTCTCCTCTTTTGTGAAAGGCGGGTATCAGAAGTCCCTATCTCATAGGGTTTGTGTAAAGGTTAAAACTGAGCACATTATTAATCTGAAAGGAAGGCAATAGAAGCAAGGAGACACTCAGTATGTGAAATGAATCTTGGTGGGGAGATCAGTGAGCCCTGAGCTAGTGTTCCTGGTTAGCTGTAAGTTCTTGATAAGGCGCCCTGGTGCCGAAAGTGAGGACTCAGGTAGTAAAGTCTACTCTGTACTCACTGCTTACTCCACTGATGCTAAATTGCTTTGTAGTTCTCCAAATTATGCTGCAGACCTTCCATATTTAAGATCCCATTTTATAGGAAAGGGAATGGAGCCTCAGAGAGGTTAACAGAGCTAATAAGTTGTAGTGTTTTCACTGGAACCAAGGGAGCCTACATGAGTCTACACAGTCCCTAGCTCCATCCTCAGGGTGTCACAGAACTCCTGAACATAATCACACAGACACCTGGGTTCCTATAAGGGGTAGATACACAACCGCAGCTGCAGAGGGAGGAGCAGCAGGAAGAGCTAACAGGTTTTTGTCGAGGTAAGCGCCAACCAGTGGGCGGTCCAGGACTATCTGCTGGCCAATGGAAACCATCTGCAGCCCTGGACAGCCAATGCTGTCTAGTCCCTCCCCCAGGGTTGCCAGGGCCTCTGAGGCTGCGCTGGGCAGGGAGCCACCTGGTCGGGTTTTCTGGTTGGCAGGGCTCGGCCTGCAGGCACCTCGGGTGTAGCGGGCGCCTGGAACGCGGTGGGAAGCAACGGCCCTCACTGCCTGGTTACGAGGGTCTGCAAAAGACAGACACTGTCTGAGTACGGGTCCACGCTCCTCGCACTGGGGGTGCATCTCTCCTCCCTGTCTCCCTCCAGGGCTCCAGAAAAGAAGAAACCACAGCCACCTCCCTCAAATGCTACCAGGACATTATCTCATTTTCCTCACAACGGGCCAGTGAGGTTGGACTGGTTCTCCCCTCTGATTTCATGACAGGGGTAATCCAAGCTCAGGGAGATGAAGACCTTGCTCAGGGCCAAGGACTTGACCCCACATCTGGAAGTCAGTGGTCCAAACCAGAAGCCATTACTGCCTGGGGCAAAGCCTTCGGGTCTAGTTTACGGCTAATGCCACTGAGTGCTGTGAAACAAGTCTCTGTGCCTTGAGGGTCGGATTCAATGACCTACAGGAGACCTGCCAACTGGGTGGAATTATGGACTTCCAGGCCCCTCAGCTTCAAATGTCAGCGGGGAAGGAGCCCAGTCCCAGGTTTTGGGGGCTTCACGAGGCCACACATACTGAGACAGAAGCCAACTTACCCTTCACTTTCTTGCTTTTGGGGAGAGCATCTTCTGGGGGTGACCTTTTCTTAGCCACGCGCTTGGGTGGCATCTTCCTGTCCTGAAAAGCCCAGACAGATACTCCATGTCAGATGGCAATCAATGTCCTCTCTAATGAGGCAATATTAACACAAGAAAAAGACCTTTACAAAGGCGAGCGGCACTGCCCAGCAATTCCACCTCTCAGATTTAAAAACAAGAACAGAATAATACACCCAAAAAGTAAGTTCCACCGATATTCTCTACTGTATGCTTCATAATATTAAAAAAAAAAGAAAAAGTGGAGCGACCCATGTGCTCAATAGGAGAGTGACTGTGTAGCATATTCATGATAGAACAGCATGAAGCCACTAAAAGGAATGCTTTCAGAGACTTGTTTATTGAATAGGAAGATGTTAATCATTGCCAAATAATATAAACACATCAAAGAACAGTCCATCCCATTTTTGAAATATAAATGCATACACACATGTAAAAATAAGTGTAGAAAAATGTATAGAAAGAAATACATCCATTATTAACAATGATAACATCTGGAAAAAAAGATCATGGACAATTTTTACTTTTTTCTTTACTCTTTCCTATATTATATGTTTAATAAGAAGCTTTACATATTTTTATTATAAAAAATGAAAAAGCCGGCGTGGCTTTAGCTGAGAAACATTAAGTATCCTTCATAACTGCCCTCAAACCCTGAGATAATCACTAGTAACTGTGTAACTAATGGTTCACTACATAACCACTTTGTAACTCTGATGTATTACTGTTATCATCAAACTTTACAAAGTTATTCTAATTAAGTAAAACCGAACCAGACCATTTGTGCCCTTTGATCACAAAGTGCCACTTCTGGGAGGAGCCTGGCTTTTCTAGAGTCCAACAAGGGCACTCACACTCACACACAGACACCCAGTGTTACAAAAGAGGAAAAGGAAATCACCTCCGGGTGACAAAAAGGGTTTGTGGGGCCCTAGCTGGTTTAGTTCAGTGGATAGAGCAGTGGTTGGCAAACTGCAGCTTTCGAGCCACATGCGGCTCTTTGGCCCCTTGAGTGTGGCTCTTCCACAAAATACCACAGCCTGGGCGAGTCTATTTTGAAGAAGTGGCGTTAGAAGAAGTTTAAGTTTAAAAAATTTGGCTCTCAAAAGGATTTTCAATCATTGTAATGTTGATATTTGGCTCTGTTGACGAATGAGTTTGTTGAGTACTGGGATAGAGTGTCAGCCTGTGGACTGAAGGGTCCCGGGTTCCATTCTGGTCTGGGGCACATGCCCAGGTTGTGGGCTCTATCCCTGGTGTGGGGCATGTAGGAGGCAGCCACTCAATGATTCTCTCATCATTGCTGTTTCTAATTCTCTCTCCTTCTCCCTTCTCTGAAATCAATACAAATATAAAAAAGAAAGAAAAAGAAAAAGAAAAGGAAGAAAGGAAGGAAGAAAGGTTGTTGGACCCAGGATGATCGGGGCAGTTAAAAGCCTGTCTTGAACCCCCTCCCCTCCTCTAACTGCTACAGCTCCCTAAGGTCTTCAGGTCTTCCCCAAGGCTGCTGAGAACAGAGGCACTCTCTCTCAATGCCAATCCAGCCAATTTGTGCCTCAAACTTTTTCCTCCACAAATGCATCTTTAAGATTGTGAGGGACAATCAGGTTGTCTAAGCCTGGAGCGACCAAACTCTGAATTGTGATTTTCCTGTAGGGATGGCTGGAGCCAGGACACTTTAGAGCTGTCCTGATGCAGACGTGGTATAGCCTGTGGCAGTGAAGAGTCTAGCCTCTGCCCTAGCTGGTTTGGCTCAATGGAGAGAGTTGGCCCTCGGACTGAAGGGTCCCTGGTTTGATTCTGGTCAAGGGCACATGCCCAGGTTGTGGGCTCGACCCCAATGAGGGGCGTGTAGGAGGCAGCCGATCCATGATTCTCTCTCATCATTGATTTTTCTCTCTCTCTCTACCTCTCCCTTCCTCTCTGGGAAAAAAATAAAAAGAGTCTAGCCTCTGGCCCTAACCACTATGACTCAGTGGAGAGAGCATGGGTCGGGCCCACTGAATGGTCTCGGGTTCAATTCTGGTCAAATCCCTGGATGGGTCAGTGTGAGCGTGGAAGGCAACCAACAGATATCTCTCTCAAATATTGATGTTTCTCTCTGTCTCTACCCCTTCCCTACTACTCTCTCTAAAAATCAATGGAAAAACATCTTTAGGTGAGGATTAACTAATAAAAAACAAAACAATAAAAACAAAAGGAGTCCAGGAACCTGGGCTCAGTTACTTTCTAGCTATCTGACCTGGGGCAAGGTTATTTAATCTCTTTTTTACTGAGTTTCCTCCTCAGTAAAATGGGAATAATAAGAGTACCTAAAAAAAAAAAAAAAAGAGAGTAATTCCGTAGTAAGTGTTCAGTAAACCAATACTGGATTACAATGTCTAGGGCCTGCTCAGGTAACTCTCGCACAGATCTAAACTAACCCGCCCTCTTCTCCCCCTTTTCATAGACGAGGGATGGAGACTGGACCCAAGGTTACGGGTGGAATTTGTAGAACAAGAGCCCTTTTCAGGCTCAGCTGTGGGTCTACCCAGCAGCCCACTCCGTCTGTTCCTCTTTCCCTTCCTTCCTTCCTTCCTTCCTTCCTTCCTTCCTTCCTTCCTTCCTTCCTTCCTTCCTTCCAGCAGGTCCTTGAGCCCCAGTCTCTCGAGCTCCCCACTCCACAATACATGAATACAGACACCAGTAGCCTCTAAATTTGGGGGGACATTCTGCTGACTCCCCTGAGGGAGAACAACGTCCTGAAGATAAGGAAGTAGCTGTGCAGGTAGAGCTTCTACAGGTTGTGACTGACTGAGTTCTCACCTCATGAGGTGGCAGTCTGAGCTTCACCCAACTTTTATTTCTCCACCGGGAAACCTCCCCTCCAGCCTACCTCTTTGAGCCCTCTTCCCACACTAAAAATGCACATTGCTTGGGAGTAGAGGGAACTGGATTCACTTGCCAGAGCTGTGGCTTGTTCACCTGGCTCTTGTGAACATGGCTGGCTAGCAGCCTTAACCTCTGAATTGCATCCTCATATGTAAAAGGGGTTGCTATACTACTTCTTAGGGCTGCCCTCAACGCAGAGTGAAATGTACCACTGCACATCCATTAGAATGGCCCAAATCTGGAACACAAAGCCAAATGCTGGTGAGGATGTGAAAAACAGCAGAATTCTCATTCATTGGCGGTGGGAATGCAAAATGGTAAGGCCACTTGGGAAGAGTTTGGCAGTTTCTTACAAAACTAAATACAATTCACCCGAAACAACACAGGTCTGAACTGCCAGATCAACTTATATGTGGGTTTTTTCAATAAATATGTACAATGCTATAAATGTATTTTCTCTTTTAAAATTATCATTATATATTTTATTGTCTAAAGTTTTATATATGTCTCCTTTTTCCCCATTGACCCCCGCCCAGCCATTCCCACCCCAGGCAAACCCCCTCCGCCCCAGTGTCTGTGTCCATCGTGATTTTCTCAATAACATTTTCTTTTTTCTAGCTTACATTGTTTTTTGGCAATACAGAATGTAATACATATAAACTAAAAAAGACTTTATAAAAAACGTTTAAATGCCAAGTACACAATAAATAGTAATTCCACACTTAACATAGTCAATAGATTCTGTGTCTTTAAGTAAACAGATGACAGTGTTTCATCAACATTATAATGAAACAAACGTTGAATGCAACATTATTCAAGGACCTGCTGTGTTCAATACATGGAAGCTTACACGTTCATTCATTCCACAAATATTTACTGAGTGTCTATTACCACTGTTTGGCTTTGGGCCCGAAGTAGTAAGAAAAAAAAAACAATAACTCCCCTCTCCTGTTCTCATGGAGCTTACATTCTAGTGGGAAAGAAAAAAATTGTTACAGAAGGGCTGTGTGAAGGATAGCCACGGTGATACATGGAGAATAACTTGGGGGCCACACAACAATGTGACTGCAATTAATGCCACCAAACTGTACATTCATAAATAGTTGAAATGGTAAATTTTATGGTATGCATATTTTATCATAAGAAAACAGAGACATTAACTGGACTAGGGGAGCAGAGTGGTCAGGGAGGTGACATTTAAGCTAAGACCTGGAATGAGAAAGCCAGGCGGGGAAGACTTGGACACAGTGCTCCAGTGAACAGTGTGATGTGTTTAGGAATCTGGGGAGGCCAGTGTGGCTGTAGCTTGAGAACAATTAGACCAGTGGTAGGCAAATTGCGGCTCGCAAGCCACATGTGGCTCTTCGGCCCCTTGAGTGTGGCACTTCCACAAAATACATGGCCTGGGTGAATTTGTTTTGAAGTGACGTTAGAAGAAGTTTAAGTTTAAAACATTTGGCTCTCAAAAGGAATTTCAATTGTGTACTGTTGATATTTGGCTCTGTTGACTAAAGAGTTTGCTGACCACTGAAGTAGTCAAATGGCACAGGGGAACAGGCTGGAACATGCAAGGCCTTGTAGGAAAACAGAGGAGTTCTAAGAAGAATGTCTCCATCAAATTTAATTTTTAAATATTTCTCTGGCTACAGTAAAGAAATGGGATGGCCCTAGCTGGTCTGGTTCAGTGGATAGACTGTCGGCCTGTTCAATTCCAGTCAAAGGCACATGCATGGGTTGCGGGTTCAATCCCCAGTAGAGGACATGAAGGAGGCAGCAGATCAATGATTCTCTCTCATCATTGATGTTTCCATCTTATTTTCCCTCTCCCTCTCTGAAATCAATAAAAATATGTAAATATAAAAAAAGAAAAGGAAAAAAAATGGGATGGGTGGGAAGGGGAGGCTATTGCAGTCATCCAAATGGAGATGATACTGACTTGATTTGGCTGTGGGCAACAGAGAAAAGTAGACAAGATAGATCAATTTAGGAGACAGACTCAATTTGCCAGTGGGTTAGATATGGGGCATGAGGGGAGGAGGAATCCAGAATGACTTTTCCATCAAAAAAACTCAGATGAGCCGAGACCGGTTTGGCTCAGTGGATAGAGCGTCGGCTTGCAGACTGAAAGGTCCCAGGTTCGATTCCGGTTGGGGGGTACATCCCCAGTGGGGGGTGTGCAGGAGGTGGCTGATCGATGTCTCTCTCTCATCTATGTTTCTGACTTTCTATCTCTCTCCCTTCCTCTCTGTAAAAAAATCAATATTAAAAAAACAAAACAGCCGAGACCGGTTTGGCTCAGTGGATAGAGCGTCGGCCTGCTGACTGAAAGGTCCCAGGTTCGATTCCGGTCGGGGGCGTGTACCTTGCTTGCGGGCACATCTCCACTGTGGAGCGTGCAGGAGGCGGCTGATCGATGTCTCTCTCTCATCGATGTTTCTGACTTTCTATCTTTCTCCCTTCCTCTCTGTAAAAAATCAATAAAATATATTTAAAAAAAAAACAAACAAAAACAAAACAAAACAAAACAAAAAAAACCTCAGATGAGCCCTAATCAATTTGGCTCAGTGGATAGAGTGTTGGCCTATGGACTGAAGGGTCCCAGATTCGATCCCGGTCAAGGGCATGTACCTTGGTGACGGGCACATCCCCAGAAGGGAGTGTGCAGGAGGCAGCTGATGGATGTTTCCTACTCTCTATTCCTCTCCCTGTAAAAAAATCAATAATAATAATAATAAAACAAACAACAACAAAAAAACACCAGGTGGTCCTGTCAGAATTGGGCTTGGCCAAACACAAAGACTCACAGGGTTTGACTTAACCAACTATGTGGGTGGTAGACTTCCATTTAGCGAGATGAAGAACACTGTGGGGCAAGCAGGAGAGGAGACCTGGATCTCCATTTACCAGGTGTTTCCATTGAGTCTGAAGTGCATGGAACCACCCAAGAAGAGATGTTAAGTATACAGAGCAGGGAGTTAAAGGGTGTGAGATATAAGAGGTACACAGCTTGTACCACTGGCCAGGCTGGCAGCCAGCTCACTGTGTCCAGGGCCAGGTAAAGGTAAATCCCCAGTCAGTTCCTCGGGATGACTGACCTGTAGCTGTTGTGGGGGTCCAGAACAAGTCTCCCCAAGGAGTACCTCTGGGGTAGGCAGACTGTTTCGAGAACTTTGGCTAAAATTCTGGGGCATCTCACTGCAAGCTAGGCACATTGTCCCTGTGACACAGATAATAAGGGAAGGTCCCACCCAAGTTTGAAAAAAGATCTGAACCAAGCTGGTCAGGCTCCAGAGCTGATGTCCTGATTCACTTCCTCCCACTCTCCCGTCTCTCCGTCTGCCTGCCTGGGAACTCTCTCACATCCTCTCTCCCCGGTGGTCTTCCTGCTCCCCACCCCCATTCCATTCTGCACGTCATTCGGGATCTTTCTAAACCTCAAACCTGAAACAAGCTGCTTTCCTGCTCAGTTCCCTTTGCCTGGAAGATCAAGCCCACATTTCTTAGCCTGGTACTAAAGCTCTCCAGGCTGATACGGACATAACCTTTGGCCTCATCCTTATCTGGAATAATAAAAGTGTAATATGCTAACTAGACTGGATAGCCGAAGGACCTTCTCACGAAGCTGGGGTTGCAGCCATGGGCTATGAAGGCCTACTCTTACACAGATTTCGTACATTGAGCCTCTAGTCTATTATATCCTCTTATCTCCTCCCACACAACCTTCAACTACTCCCTGTTTGCATTTCTACACCTTCCCATCAGTATCCTACTGGAACAGTGGTTCTCAACCTGTGGGTCGCGAACAGCTAGCAGGGTCTCCTAAGACCATCAGAAAACAGATATTTACATTAAGATTCATAACAGTAGCAAATTACAGTTATGAAGTAGTGACAAAAATAATTTTATGGTTGGGGATCACAACATGAGGAACTGTATTAAAGGGTTACGGCATTAGGAAGGTTGAGAACCACTGTATTGGAAGAACTTCTACTAAAGTCTCAAAGGCAACTCCACTGATCCTCTGATCTCTTTCCCAGTCCTAAAGGAGTCATTCTCTCCCACGAAAACGAGGACAGACTTTTGGACCGTAATTACTTTAATTTACATGTCTAACCCCCATACCAAGCTACCCTTTAAAGTATGAGCCTCTCTGGGGCACCGGCCACTCCTGTCTTCTACGTGCCGGCACCATTTTACTTCTCCCAACAAGCTGAAGAAGCACTCTCACTCCTGTTTCACAGTGGAGGGAACTGAGGCACAGAGCAGTAAATGTACTTGCCTAAGTTCACACAGCTGGTAAAGGAGAGTCAGAAATAGAACCCAGGCCGAAACCGGTTTGGATTAGTGGACAGAGTGTCAGCCTGCAGACTGAAAGGTCCCAGGTTCAATTCGGTACCTTGGTTGCAGGCACATCCCCAGTGGGGTCATGCAGGAGGCAGCTGATTGATGTTTCTCTCTCATCGATGTTTTTAGCTCTCTATCTCTCTCCCTCTCTGTAAAAAAACAATAAAATATATATTAAAAAATAAATAGAACCCAGGTATGTCTGATGGATTAAAACAAACAAACAGGTTGGCTACAGGTAGTCCATGATCCTGGCAGGGGTGGAGGCAGCCTGGGCAGGCCTCCCTAGGGCCCCCATGAACCTGGCCAAACACAAAGGGCAAAGGGCAGAAGGAACTGAGAGGGAGAGGATGGTGAGAACAGAGAGGAGACACTGAGCAGCCAGCGAGGCTGGGCCAGGTGGGGAGGAATCGGAAGGACGTGGGAAAGGACCATGGGTGTAACTCCTGCTGTGGACCTGAGCACTGGCTTTAGAGTCGAACAGACCCCAGTTCGCTGGGCCTGAGAATCCTCATCTCTCAAGTGGAGGTCTCTGGGCACTGCAGTGCTGCTGTGAGCAACCCTCGGGGCAGGACAGGAATGAGAGGGCACCTTCTCAGCGGGGAGTCTGACACCCACTACCCACCTGCACCCTCTAGAACAACTTGTGCACACTCCCTCTCTAACTCTCTGGGTGTTTCCCTAACAGACAGGGAGTGTCTGGCTGGGAATATGTAGTAACCTTCTGTCCACCCACAATCCACAAACAGCTTCTTTGAGGAGCTGACCGTCTGGGAGAAGAGTGAGACACAGTCCCAAGTAATTAAAAATCAGACACAGAGTGAACTCTGCTAGAACGCTCACACCTGCCTTCTGAGGTAAACATGACCCACCCTGGTTTCACAGGTAAGAAAGCCGAGGTTCAGGGAAAGGCACACCAGGCCACACAGGAGTGGGGTGAAATGGCAGGTCTCCTGACCAAGCCTGACCAGGGCCAGAGCTCTCCCTTCCCTCCTCTCCCTGAGCCTGTTCCTCATGTGATGAATGTAGGCACATCAGATAGACCAGCGGTTGCCAACCTTTGGGACCTAACTGCTGGACTAGACAGTCTGCCAGGGAGGACCTGGTGTTCCCGCTGTGACCCCCTGTAACCCCACCACAGCCTCATTTCTGCAAAGGGAAAGAGCCCTTTCTCTAACCACAGCAGCTGTCCCTACCACCACCCCCTCACCCCCAATGTCAGGAGGCAGACAGCAGCCTGCCAGACCCAGAGGCTGACGATTCTTTTTGTGAGAAAGGTCCCCAGGGAAGGGAGGACAGGGGCTCATCTGTCAACAACATTTGCTGAACTCCTGCTATGTGCCAGGCACGCTACCAGGACACTCCACCTCCAGAGTTTCCTAACTAGCCCTAGCTGGTTTGGCTCAGTGGATAGAGCATTTGCCTGTGAACTAAAGGATCCAGGGTTCGATTCTGGTCAAGGGCACATTCCCAAGTTGAGGGTTCAATCCCCAGTGGGGGGTGTGCAGGAGGCAGCCGATCCATGACTCTCATCATTGATGTTCCTCTCTCTCTCTCCCTGTCGCTTCAATAAAAAAAAATATTTTTTTTTAAAGGAAAGTTTCCTAATCAGGAGATCCCCCTTATATATAGAGCTGTGCCTAGGTTTATGAGTTTATTTTTCCCCAGAAGAAAAGGGGCCACATTTTCCACCAGATGTGAGAACCACTGCTTTATGGAAAATATAAGATATCGGCAATTCTCACCACATGCCTCTTACCTTCATTTTACAGATAAAGAAACGAATAGAAGATTTAGTGGGAGACCCAGGGGGGCTCAAGTAGTAAGATGCAAAGCTGAACAGGATTCCTGCTCTGGGCATGTCTCAGAGAACACCAGCATGAACTCCCAGTTCACTGTTCTGGACTCCATTCTAATGCTCTTCTCCGGTGAAACCACCCTGTCTTTTCCACCTCCACCCAGTGTCCCTTGGTCCCTTGTCACCTGAGACCTTTTTTTTTTTGTAATATATTTTATTGATTTTTTACAGAGAGGAAGGGAGAGAGATAGAAGGTCAGAAACATTGATGAGAGAGAGACATCGATCAGCCGCCTCCTGCATGCCTCACAGTGGAGATGTGCTCGCAAGCAAGGCACATGCCCCCAAGCGGAATCGAACCTGGGACCCCTCAGTCCGCAAGCCGATGCTCTATCCACTGAGCCAAACCGGTCTCGGCCTGAGACCTTTTAAGACCCAGTCCCCGTTGTAGCATCTTGTTACTCCTCTCCTTGTACCCTGTGTTCGTCAGACTCAAACATCTGTGTAATCCCTGACCACTACACCCACCTAGACCTTCCTGCCTTTGCAAGTGCTGCTTCCTTTGCCTGCATCACCCTGAACAGCTCTGCAGCTCCTTTAAAACCCGGTTCAAGTGTCACTTCACTTGGGAAGCCATCCCTGACCCTCCTGGGCAGGGCGGGGTGACACCCTCAGTGTCCTGTGTAACACACTCCATACACTCACTTCTGCTAGGTCACACCAATCACACTTGGTTGGAGCACCTCGATTACTACCTGATGAATGGCTTGTCAGCAGCAGTGCCCCTGCCTCCGCCGCATACATCCCTGACCTCACTGGCGCTTGGGTAATTGCGGCCCGCGTGGGTCCCCCCAAGGAGACCGGCAGTTCCGCAAAGGCCACAAGGGGGGCCCTTCTCACCACCATTCCCTGGTCCTGCCAGCGCAGCACGGGGCAGACAGCAGTAAGTAATCTGACAGAGGTGTTTATGGTAAAAAAAAGTGTGTGTGTGTGTGTGTGCTAACCTGACTAGTTCGGGGAAGGCGTGCACGGCGGTTTTGCAAACTCAAAAACCTAAAGTAAGTACAGAGAACGGTCTGAAATTAAAAACTTAACTAAAAGCAGTGTGTAGAAGGTAATCATTTCCCAGACAAAGATCTATTTCCCATCTTCACTGAGCCTGCTGTCTCTCTGCATCTGAGATAACATACCTGGGAGACTTCAGGGTAACTAGTAACTTCCGCTTTCGGGACCCCTCAGGGCGCAACAAACGGCACGGGGGCCCAGACCACAAATTCCCTCCCTGTTACTGTTAACTTGTTAATTGTGGACTGTTAACTATTCTGTATCCACCTCCGTAAGAGAAGCCCGTGTCCATCACTTCACTTTTCGCCCAATCCCAGAGGTTTCCCCGCTCTGCTGCCTCCCACCGCCCTAATCTCTCGCCAATGGGTTTCATGTAACCCACTGAGGGCTCCTCCTCCGACGGTCATTTATGAAAACAAGGTAAAAACCCGCCATTCTCCGGACTATAAGCATCTCAGCCCAGTTCACTGAGGTTTTGCTTCCCGGCAATTATTGTCCATAGTTAAGACTCAAATAAACTCACAAAAATTCTTTACAGGTTTGAATGAGTGTGTGTGTGTGTGTGTGTGTGTGTGTGTGTGTGTGTTTACATGAACAAGTCGATGCGGAGTTCACCGCACACCTCCGTCCCCGGCCGGCAGTTGTCCCGGCGCCTGTCCACGCTTTCCCGGCGCTGACCCTGCCCGGCCCGCCCTCCGGCTCCTGAAGCGGCCCCCGCCGGCGGGTCCCCCCACCCCTGCAAGCCCCGCTCTCGCAGCGAAGCGCGGACAGAACCCCTTCCCGCTCCGGAAACGCGGCCCGCACAGGGGGCGGGCTCCCGCCGCCGGGCAGCGGTCTGCGCGCCGGCCAGCGAGGTCACCGCGGCCCCGCGCTCCCCGGCCGGCCCGCCGCGCTCCGGCCGTTTGAATCTCCCGCCCGCGCGGGCCGGACGCGAGAAGCGTGGCGGCGGAGGGGCCACCGGGCTCGCTCAAGCGAGGCGGGGCCCGGCCCTCGCCCGGCCGCCCCGCGGGGCCGGGGACACGCGCACCCGCACTTGCGCCTTCCTGCCGCCCGGCTTCACGTGGAGACGTCGCCACGCGACCGGGCGCGCGCGAGCAACTGCGCCGGCCCGCCGCCGCCGCCGCCCCCGCCGCCCCCGCCGCCCCCCACCGTGCTCGGGCCGTGGCCGCCCGGCGCGCCGCCATCCTCCGGGACCCTCCGCCCACGACACGCACGACCTACCTCGATGCCGGTCAGCTCCGAGGAACTCCGCGGCTCGCTGGCTGGGCCGCGAACTGCCCCCAGAGCATGCGCTCTGCGGGCCTCTGGCCCGACCCGGGCCACCGAGGAAAACAAAGAGCCCGGCGGCCCCTGGCGGCCGCCCCGGGAAGTGCAAGGGACACGCTCCCCGCGGGGAGCTCTGGACCGGGTTCTCCGCCTGCGCTCCACTTTATTCCGGAGACTCCGAATCGGGACCCGTGGACTGACGTCCACAAAGACCACTCGAAAACGGGGTTTGTTTATGGAAAAACGTGTGTGATAGGAACTGTACAGAGGAAGGAGATACTGCTCTTCCCTGTTCTCAAGAGGTCCTCTGTTGCAGAAACATGAGAAATCAGACTATCAACAGAGAGTTATGACAAAGGTATGCCCAGGAGTATCTGGCTCAGTCTGGGACTTAAGAAATGCTTCCCAAATTAATGCGGAGAAGCATCCCTTGTAATAACAGGGAGCGATGCGAGCCTAGGGTGCTTGCGGGAAACATGTTCGGGAGAAGGTCTAACTGGAGCAGAGGGCACCTGCAGGAGTGACAGAGCGAGCACTGGAGCAGGAGGGCTGGGCCGGGCATGCACAGTCTTATGTCTAAGGAGGCAGCCTCTATTCTGAGGCAATGGGGGACTCTGAAAGGGGTTTGACCAGATGAGTGACAGGAGTAGGTTTCTGTTTTCGAGCAGAATGGAGAATGGACTTGGAAGCAAATGGAGTAAGGGAGACCATTTGAATTGGATGTGATTTGGGGTTGGGGGCTGGAGTAGGAAAATAGGTACCAAGCGGGTGACCCTCTGTTGTTAACACACTCATTCTCCACAGTGAATGCAAACAGTTCTTGAAGATTTCAGGTGTTCCCTGATGTGACTTCTCTGGCCATTTGATTAGGAGGGGAGGGAGGGAAGGCTTTCCAGGTCAGGGCAGTGACCTCTGCAGAATGATATTTTCTCCATTTCATGTTGATTCTGAAATTCATACTATCATAACCACATAGATACTTTTGATGAGTATTTACCAACTGAATTTTTCTATAGAGTCCACCCCAAAGCACTCCCTGTCTTGAGGGTCTCTTACCTCTTCAAGTTTACCTCTGCCTCCATCACGGACTCCTCCTTTGGACGATATAGTACCCTGAAATTTCTCCAAGTTTAAGCTCTGGGATCTCTGATCTCCCTGTTGTCTTCCTCCAAGTTCTTACTTATTCACATGCTTAATGTAATTATAAAAATGATTGTTACCATTTTGTACTTTGTATTTTTACTTTAACTGCAGAAACATTTCCACCCATGTTACTTAACACATTTGTTCCGCACAAAAACCTCATGACAGTTGTAAAATGAGAAAAACGAGGTTCAGAGAGATTGGGACTTTCTCTAGTCATCCTACAAGTGGTAGAAGGGGCAGAACTCCTGTTCAGGGCTGAGCTATCACTGTTTGAGAGGTCAGCCCATCTGCCCTCCACGGGAAGTTTCAGCCCTTCAGCTCTACCATGTGACTCACCACCCATGGATCTAGACACCGCCCCAACTTCATCTTTCCAGCCAAAGTGAAGGTTCTCTGAGAAATTCAGACTCAAACCTTAAATGCTTTACCGGTTCCTCCCTCCCCTCTCTTCATGTTTCTATTCCTGCTCCTCTGATCAAAGCACACCCTCCTGGACTCTGCTGCTACCTCTTATTTCTTCCCCTCCATTCATCCCACCAATATGCCCAGGTCAGTCTCCCTAAATCATAACTTGCCGATTAGAAATCTTTAAAAATTTAGATGTTTTTGCCCTGCCCAGTTTGGCTCAGTGGATAGAGCCTGAGGACTGAAAGGTCCTGGGTTGGATTCCGGTCAAGGGCACATGCCTTGGTTGCAAGCTTGATCACTGGCCCCTGTCAGGGCTAGTGCAGGAGGCAACCAATGTATCATCGCTGCTCTTTCTCCCCATTCGTTCCACTCTCTTAAAAAAAATAAAATAAAAATCAATCAATGGAAAAATATCCTCAGGTGAGGATTACCAACAATAAATTAGGTATTTCTTTGGTGCTGTACTTCCAATACTAGGTGGTCACAAAATGCTATTTAACATGCTCATTATACTTATGAGACTGTAAGCATTTACAAATATAACTCACTTATCCCCATTTTATTCCCCACAATTTCATGAGGAAATTGAAGCAGAGATTAAGTGGTTCGCCCAAGGTCACATGCACAGATACTGGAGGTATCAGCATCCAAATTTAGGCAGCATGACTCCCCGTTTGTAGGGATGATTGCCTACGTGCAGGAAAAGCCTGTCTGGCAAGAGGAAATACTTTTAAGATGAAATTTAGCAGGAAGGGTGGGACGCCTAGAATACCTGCTGACAGCTTTGCTTCAGCTCCACTTGGACATGGAAATGAATACAGGTATTTCTTGTCTAGCATTAGCTATCCAGCCCTATCCTGAGGAGCTGGTATGAAACATTAAGATATTCTCTCTGGTTGTAGGGGAAAGCTTACACTACACCAAGCTATTTTCTAGACAGTATGTAGCAATACCAAGGTGAGAGGTCAACACTGTACTGGTCCCAACGGTAAACAGGACCCTGCCTTACCTCTGGCTCCCTTCCAGAAGCCTGCAGGGGGTTGTTTTGTGCAGAGGATCCACTTCCAATTGTGAATTGCCCACAATTCACTCTCCTAAGTATGGCTATAGGAAATAGCTCCCATTCCCAAATATCCTCCTCTGGCCCCAAACATTTGTCCAACTGTGGGTATCCCAGTTTGGCCCAACACACCCTTCCCTTAAATTTGACCACAAAGGCTCCTAAATGGTTTCATGGTTATCTGAACTCCACGTACCAGGTTTGCCTCTACCTTCTAGATAGTCTCCATCCTTCAGGTCCTATTACACCCCATGCCTACAAGGCTAGCAGTCTGTACAAAGGCTTGACAAAGCTTCCATTGTGACCCAACCTCACATCATTCATGCTAGTGGTATTCCAGGTTTAAGGGCTTGCTCCTTGGACATCAGTGGGGCTTGTAACAAAAATCTTAGTTGCTAATTTGCTAGTACTTTATGGGAAACTAAAGGATTGGTCTACTTGGCAACCTAGATGGAACATCTCTGCCCAGTAGACTACATAGCATTAGACAGCAAATTACAGGTAGGTGAAGCATTACCTATATTTCAAAATTTAACCAGCTATCCAACTGCACCATGAAAATGGGATCTAGCCAGGGAATTATATAACTGGGCATGCTTCTCCTTGATGGCCAAGTGTCGATATGAACAAAGAGCACAGGACAAAAGCTCAGGGTCTTTAGGGCGCAACTAATGGCTGGGCACTCTGGCCCTTCTTGCTGAGGCTCTGCCACCCTCCCCGTCCATTATTGAATACTATCTTCTGTGTTACCGCACTCCCATGTAAAAAGAAGAAACCACACTAATAAGCATATAGTCACCTTTATTGTAATTCAAATACAAAAGGGGTTTTAGAAATGACTTGTATGAGCTTCCGCTTTCTGTTCATTCAGCTATGGTAATTAGAAAACCAACTTGGAGGACAAAAAAAGCAAAATATTTTCGTTTCAATTTTTTGCATCACACATTCTGAAGTTTCCTGGGCCTTTTAGGTTAAAGAAGCTGCTCAGCCCTAGCCAATTTGGCTGAGCAGAGCATAGACATGCAGACAGAAGGGTCCCAAGTTTGATTCTGGGCAAGAGCATGTACCTCAGTTTGCAACCAACAGATGTGTTTCACATTGATGTCTGTCTTACCCTCTCCCACTCTCTAAAAACCAACGGAAAAATACCCTTGGGTGATTAAAAAAAAAAAAAAAGCCGCCCAGGCTCAGTGCCCTTCTGTAATTATAAATTTCAATGGGCCAGTGGCCAATAGAACATTCTATTAGTCTACCAGTTAATACAGATCTGAGGACAGATCTGCATTTTTTTCCCTTTGCTCCAAAGGGCAGCTACTTATCGTCCAAAAACAGCCATCACTTTAGAGGAACTCAAAAAGCATTAACTGCCAAAAAGGTGAGGTGACTCCTCTTCTTTCCTAAATGAAAACAGAGAAAATGATTAGAATCATAGATTCTTAATTTTAGAATTTCACATTTTAGCATACTAGATTGTTTCCTGCATGGTTTGTCTCCTCAGTCATTGTCCGCAGGACTCTGAGAAGCTGTAGGAATATGCAGGCGCAGACTCAAGGCCCGGCTTTCTCTCCAACGTTGTGGAAAGGGACTGTACATCATGGGGCAGAGCCCTATGCTCCCCTACGCCACCTGGACAGAGCCCGGGGAGAGTGACCTCCCGGGGTATCCACGTTGAGAGTCTGATTAACCAATCACAAACAGTACTAATTACAGCGCAGCTAAAAAGCATTATCCCACAAAACCTCTTAGAGATTTTTCTTTATTACATACTAGGCCTGATGCATGCATGTAAAAGGGTAGGCCTTCTTCCCTCCCAACCCTGGCTTTTGTCTAAGGACATCCCATCTAATTAGCATACTACATGTAGTTGTTAAGTTTAGTAACTAGTTTTAATCAATTTCAAAAGAGCCATTACTATGTACTATTTCATGATTTACTTCATCAGTTATTCCTTGTTGAAGGCGTATGCAGACAAATATGCCCAGCTTCAACTCCAGTATCATGAAAAGGGTCTGTGCACAAGACCAAACCCCATTCTCCCTGTGGATGGACTTTATAAAGGGCAAAAACGGATAAGCCAAAAGCAATTCAGATTTACTTACCCAATTCAAGGTACTTAGAATCTTGACTGAAGGCTGCAAAACAAGGTAAAGAACTTAATTCGGCTGCACAGTAAAACTGGTTAAAGCAAAAATCCACTTCTCATCAATCTATGTCCAGATAGGAAGCTCTAGAGCAGCAATGGTCAACCTTTTCCACCTTCATGCTGCACAGAAACTAATTACGAAAACTGCAGCACACACAATACATTTCCCTGATCTGTCAGAATAACTATGTTTTTATTGATTTCAGAGAAGGGATGGAAACATTGGTGATATAATCACTTATAAATTTCATTGGCCACATGGTCCACTGAAACATCAAGATAGAATCATGGAGGAGCTGCCTCCTGCACTCTCCCCTCCCCAGCTGCAATTGGCCATGTGCCCTGAACCGGCATCCACCCTCACCTCCTGGCTCATAGCTCATAGGTCCATGTTCAACCACTGAGCCAGGCCAGAGATAGAATTTTAACTGATTCACACCATTTACTGTGTTGGCTGTTGATTTCAAATTTGACAAGCCAAGAAAAAATACATCAGTGCCCAACTAAATCGGTAGATCCTGCACGTTTTCTATTTCTGGCAGCACACCGGTGGAAAATCGCTGCTCTGGAGATGTTTCCTGCATGGTTTGTCTCCTCAGTCATGGTCCGCGGGACTCTGAGAAGCTGTAGGAATATGCAGGCGCAGACTCAAGGCCCGGCTTTCTCTCCAACGTTGTGGAAAGGGACTGTACGTCACGGGGCAGAGCCCTATGCTCCCCTACGCCACCTGGACAGAGCCCGGGGAGAGTGACCTCCCGGGGTATCCGCGTTGGTCACTTAAGATTCACGCTACTGAGCTAGAAATTCCATGCAGCCGACAGCGACTCCCCAAGGATACCCACGTTGGGGTGGAGCCTAAATTCCCCCAAAGTCGTGAAGACTCCAGTTCCAGACTGGCCGGAAGTCTTGTCAGTAACCGAAATTCACTCTCAGCCGGGCACCGCAAACACACAATCCATTAGCACGCTCTCCAAGAAATGGCAAATACAGAACCTTTTAGATAGCAGTTAATCTCCCTATCTTTAAACCGATCATCTCCAAATTACCCTGAATGTTAAATTAGCAGCACGAAGAGCCATCCGTTTCAAAATCAGGACGCAAACTCGGGAGGGGCCAGGAATAACATGTCCTGCGTGCAGCTCCACCGAGGGCAACGCGACTCCCAGGAGGCGGGTAATCATTGGGAACGGGGTGGGGTGGCTGCGTTTTCAGCGTCACGGGGTGTGGGGTGCAGTTCACGCCACGGTTACGCCATCACTCCTGGATCGCGGCGCCTCCACACGAATTAACAAGGGCAGTTAACACGGATGCCGCCGAAGCCAAACCTTCCCAATACCGTCATTTCTGCAGGAAAGGCTGGCAGGACAAGGTACTAGAGGTGAAGCTGACAAACAGCGGATAAAAGCACTTACCGGACACCGGGAAGCCCGCGCAAAGGTCTCCGCGTGAAAGGCCAGAGGAACACAAGGCGTCCCTATTTATACCTTTTGCAGCGAGTGGATATGCCCATTGCGCCTGCGCCCTGCCATGCGCAGTCAGCCTATCGGAAATTCACCAGGGTAAGCCCCACCCCTATCAGGACC
>PVJN01014083.1:0-47561 GCA_004026805.1 Lasiurus borealis
AAATAAAAAGTCCTATGAGAAATATTGGAATTTCCACAAGTTTATACTACCTATATTTTATATCACCTATATAAAATAATTATTGGAAAAAGAATATGGCAATTGTAGATTTTTTCATAAATATTTATTGTTTTATATTGTTCTCAAGTGAATCTATCTTTTTCTTAGGTTATCTGAATGTCATTAAATGAAAAATAAAAACATAGCTATTCTGTTTTGTGCACTGTATTCCTTAGTGCATTACATAGAGCAATCAATACTGAGGTACATTAATGCACTACTAATCGCCTCTACCAAATGAGCCTCCAAAAGTTTCCTCTGAATAAATTGAAAAAAATGGTAATAAATGTTCAGCACATCTCAAACCATAATTGGATGGCTGTGCCCCCAGCTGGTAAAAAATTGTATGAGGTGCTGAGTGTAATCTTATTTATTGATTTCCTTCATTCTAGAGTTGGTGAAGGGCAGAAAGAGGAACAGTTAAATCAAACTGCTGTGATTTATTAATAGAAAAAAATCTGTCACATCTCTCTGCACACCTGCAAAATTGCTTATTTGTCCTTAATGTATTTTCAGACAGTGTTTTTATTTGGGAAATAACTACTAGGCCACTTTTCAATAATGTTTTTCTCCTTTCTGTAAAAAAATATTTTACTTATTTTATATGTTATGGTAAATTATTTAAGATATAATCAGGTAATTGATCTGAAAGTATCTCATTATTCCTTCCAATATCATTATTTTAAGTTTTAATTTTTCTGAGTAGTTCATTCATAGACAGGCTTGGCAACAGCAAACAGCTGACAGGTGTAGTGTTGGATATCCAAAAAGGCAATCAGGCAGGTATTATTTCCAAAGGAAAGTAAGGTATGGTGAGTAAAGTCTGCTTTTTTCCACATTTTCACGTTAGAGACAGAAATATGTTTAAATATTCTTCTTAGCCATTTGGTTCATGGGAGAATTTTCTTGAATTTAATTTAACCCTGAACTTAAAATTTCAGATTCTATATAAGTTTAGAACACAATAAGGCCTTAGTAAAAATCCAAGTCAAAATGATTCTGGACAATGAAATAACACCATGTTTCTATCAAAGAAGTATTAATTTATGGCCTATGGATAATGTGTTCAGTTGATCCTTAGGTTTATTCTATGAAGACAGTGTTTTATAAGAAAACATTTCTTCATGTCACTTAGCTCTTTGCAGAGTTTACTTGTACCCAGACACTATAGTGATTTTTCAAAATGAGTTAAAAATATAACTGCATGTAATATTTTTGGTTAATCATATATGCATAAATTATAGATACAGACAATAGTGTGGTGAAGGCCAGGTGGTGAGGGTAGGAGCAGGGTGGAGGAGGTCAATGGGGGGATAAAGCGGGACATCTGTAATACAACAAATCTTATCTAATAAAAGTGTAATATGTAAATTGACTGTACCTCTGCTATACCCACAAGCCTCACCCACTAGCCAATCAGGAGTGAGTATGCAAATTAACTCAACCAAAATGCCTGTGGCGACTAAGTGATCAGGAGGCTTGGTTTTTCTCAGCAATGGAGGAAGCCATGCTTTCTGCATACCTGGTCGGTCCAGGCCTCTACTTAAGCCTACAAAGTTTCAATTATAGAAGATAAATGAATCCCAACAAAAATGGCTCTACCATTGAGCAAGAAGGAGGCTTAGATTTCCCCAGAAATGGAGGAAGCCAAACTTCCTGGCCAGCCCTGGCCTCTGCTCAAGGCTACAAAGTTTCAATTATAGAAGATAAATAAATCCCAGATCCCAGGGCCTCCACTTGGATCACCAGGCGTGTAGCCAGCCTGTAAACGACCACAGTCCCCTCACCCAGGTTACCCCATGCCCCAAGGGAACCACCACTCTGATCCAGGACTCCCTTTAGTGCAAACCAGCTGGCCTCCACCCATGCACCAGGCCCCTATCCTATCTAATAAAAACATAATATGCAAATTGACTGTCACTCCAACACACAAAATGGCTGCCCCCATGGGGACAGAAGATGACCACCACAAGGTGGCAAGCAGAGGAGGAAAGTTGGGAGGGATCAGACCTACAGGGAAGGGCAGTTATGGGTGACCACCAGGCTGGCAGAAGAGGGAAGTTGGGGGTGACCTGGCCTGCTGGGAAGAGCAGTTGTGGGCTACCCAAGCCTGCAGAGGAGGTCACTTCGGGGTAATCAGGCTAGCAGGGGAGCAGTTAGGCGTCAATCAGGCTGGGATGAGAATGGGTAGGGGGTGATCAAGAAGTGGTTAAGGGAAATCAGGAAGGCAGGCAGGCGAGCAGTTGGGAGCCAGCAGTCCTGGATTGTGAGAAGGAAGTCTGACTGCCTGTTTAGGCCCAATCCTACCTGGATTTGGCCTAAATGGGCAGCTGGACATCCCTCGAGGTGTTCCAGATTGGAGAGGGTGCAGGCTGGGCTGAGGGACACCCCCCCATGCACAGGGCCTCTAGTGTGTGTGTGTGTGTGTGTGTGTGTGTGTGTGTGTGTGTGTGTATGCATATATATGTGTATATATAAATATTAAAAGTGTAATATGCTACCCTGTTTCCTTGAAAGTAAGAACTCCTCCGAAAATAAGACCTACTTCCAGTTTTGCCTCTCACTGTAAAATAAGGCATCCTCCTGAAAATAAGACCTCCTTTATAATAAGGCCTCCCCCAAACATAAGGCCTCCCTGGAATATAAGGCCCCTGAAGCTACTGTAAGGCATCTGACTCTTGATTTAAAGAGACCTCACACAGCCTGGACATCTCTGGCTGCACTACGGCCAATCAGTGAGCTGGTTTGTGATGACAACTACTACCATACTGTATACAGGTAATACATTTCCCTTTTTGTTGTTGTTGTTGTTGTTCAACACTAAATGTGTACTGTATTCTTCTTCATGGAAAAATAAGATATCCCCTGAAGATAAAACCTAGAGCATCTTTGGGAGCAAAAATTAATATAAGACACTGTCTTATTTTCAGGAAAACAGGGTAATAGATCAGACAGCTAAATGGCCTTCCAGATGCCCTTCCTATGAAGCTGTGGTGGCAGGGCCTGAGGCACAGGTGGTTAGGGGTGATCAGGCAGGCAGACAAGCAATTAGAGGCTATCAGGCCAACAGGTGTGTGGTTAGGAGTGATGAATCAGACAGGCAGGCAAATGTTTAGGAACCAGTGGTTCTGGATTTCAAGAGGGTGCAGCATAGGCTGAGGGACTCCCCCCACACTAAGCATGAATTTTGTGCACCAGGCATCTAGTGTGTGTGTGTGTGTGTGTGTGTGTGTGTGTGTGTGTGTGTATCTTCAGTTGCAAAAGTGATGGCCGCAGCTCTTACAGCAATGATGGCTCCTTAAACTGTGCCTATTTTACATGCAATTGAATTGGAATTCAGTATATGTGTGTATGCATATGTATATATGTATTAAATATAATTATATGATTGACAAGCTTGAAACTGGCTAAAATAGACATAAATTTTCCTATCTAAAAGGATATTGGCCAGATTTTCTCTATTATCTGATAAGCAACCTGGTCATTATCACACTACCCACCAGATCCTGTGTGTCCTTTGTGTTTGGGATGCTGAACAAGTTCCCATGCACTTGGCACTGTAAAGGTAAAAATTGGAGAGGTATTTGAGATGTCTGTCCAAGCAGAAAGTATGTTCTTTGGTTTTCCTATTAGAAAGAAACAGAAAAGTATCACTGTACCACCTCATAAACAAGGTAGGTTACTTGTTCCAATTGGTCAGATACGCTAAATCATATAATATTTGGAAAATAGTGCTTTTTTTCCCCTTTTCAAAATGTGAAGAAAATATAAATATGGCATAAGAGATTTTAAGAAACGCATGCTTAATATAGGAAATCTCAGATAAAGAGAAATATGACTTCACTTACATATGTAGAATCTAAAAATAGAATAAACAAACAAAACAAAAATATACTCATACAGAGAACAAATTCATGGTTGCCAGATGAGAAGGGGGTAGGTAATAGGTGAAAAAGGTGAAAGGGATTAAGAAATACAACCTGCCAATTATAAAATTAGTCATAGGGATATAAAGTACAGTAGGGAATCCTATAAAATAAAAACTTAGGTGACATCATGCATGATATCATCATAGGATGGCTGCCACAAGATGGCCACCATAAGATGGCCTCCCTCACGTTATCACAAGATGGCTATCACAAGATGACTGGCAGGGGAAGGCAGTTGGGGGCAACCAGGCCTGCCGGGGAGGAAAGTTGGGGTGACCAGGCCTTCAGGGAAGGGCAGTTGTGGGCCATCAGACCAGCAGGAAAGGGCAGTTGGGGTGAGATCAGGCTGGCAGGGGAGGGCAGTTAGAGGCAACCAGACTGGTAGGGCAAGGCAAGTAGGGGCTGCCAGGCTGGCAGGGGAGGGAAGTTGGGGATGATCAGGCCAGCAGGGAATCAGTTAGGAGTCAATAAAGCCGGCAGAAGAGTGGTTAGGAGGCAATCAGGGTGGCAGGCAGAAGTGGTTAGGGGCAATCAGGCAGGCAGCATGCAGGCAAGTGGTTAGGAGCCAGCAATCCTGGATTGTGAGTAGGATGCCTGACTTCCAATTTAGGATCGGGCCTAAACTAGCAGTCGAACATCTTCCAAGGGGTCCCATATTGGAGAAGGTGCAGGCTGGGCTAAGGGACACATAGCCCATGCATAAATTTTGTGCATCAGATCTCTAGTATAGTGAATATTATGGTAATAACTATGTCATATAGGTGTCATATAGGTACTAGACATACTGTAATGATCACTTCATAGGTTCTATAAATACCTAATCACTGTATAATATTGTATGTCAACTATAATCAAAAAGTACATTTTAAAATAAAAAAAAAATTATATAGAAAATATTAATAGAGAGGGAACCTCTAAGAATATTATAAAGGTATGGTGAAGTAGGAGAGACTGCCTCTATAGAATTAAAAGATAAAAAAAAACTTGAGTAATATAAGAAAAAAATGTTCTAAGGCATAGTTTCTGTGCAGTTGCATTTGATTATTTCCCTATGTTACAATAGAAATTCACTCAGATATAAGACGATGTAAAAAATAGGCAAAGATGAAACTGGCTGGTTAATGCCCATGTTCCTCCCTTAACTCTCCTCTCCATCTACCTGTGAGCAACAGATTTCAACGAAGTCCAAATGCACACTTTGATTTGTTTATTCACCTAATAGCAACAATGGAGTGAACTGCTTTTTATTAACTTAAATGTGGAGGTTTTTTTTGTAATGATTATATCTAAAAATCAAATGTTGTAGAGGGAGAAGACATTTGACTTTTTTACCAGCAGGAGCAAATCAGGGGTGACTTTTCCCTTCAGGGTTTCCGTTCCTAGAAACAGAATACCCAGTAGGGAAAAAGAAGAAAAACCTGGTCTTCTTGGAAACAATCTCTGTACTTGATTTTCTTTGAATTATTGTGCTTCACAATTTAGCCCAGAAGACAGTATAGCTGGAGGTTAGCCATTGCCTATTGCGTTAACTGCATGGTCTTTGCATCTCAGCATCCCCACCTGCAGAGTCCATGAGACAAGAAGCAGATGTTCTTAGGCCCAGCTTCTCTCACTTCTACATGATGCATTTTAACAAAATACACTTAAAAATCTGAATCATATTGGAAAGTCAAGCTATTAAATGTTTGCATGCCTTTTTTTGTTGTTTTTACAAATAACACAGGATTGTGTTATAGATCTCAAGGTCCATAGAGTTGGATAAAATTATTTAACTTGAAAATGTTGGTTTACGAGTATTTTATCAGACATATGTCATAAAGTGAGGCACTAAGGCAACATGAAAAGGCTACATACTACATAATTCCAACTAATAGCATTCTGGGAAAGATAAAGCAATACAGATAGTAAAAAGATGAGCAGATACCGGGGGTTAGGGAGCAGGGCGGGATGAATAGGCAGAACACATGACATTTTTAGGGTAGTGAGACTATTCTGTGTGATACCATGTCATTATACTTTTTTTTGAAGTCCAAAAAATGTACAAAACCAAGAGTGAACAATAATGTAGACTATGGACTTTGCATGACAATGATATGTCAATGTAGGTCCATCCACTGTAACAAATGTGCCACTCTGATGGGGAATATTGAGAATGGGGGAGGCTGTATGGGGCAGGTGACATATGGTAAGTCTCTATACTTTCCTTCCAATTTTGCTGTGAATCTAAACCTACTCTGAAAAAATAAGGTATTAAAAAAAAACAGGGTGGGGTCACTCTTGGAAAGGTGCTCCCTCATTTCTGATACCTTTTTGACCATCCTAGCCAGAGTACCGCTCATTTCCTTATTTCATTCTTCCCCATGATCTGTTTTGTGGCTTCTTTAATGTAAAATCCAACTTCATTTTGATTAAAACTATTGCTCTTTTAAAAGCCATTCTTATCTTATTGGATGCATGGTCAAATCCTTTAATAGCTAAAATCAGTTGAGCTTATTTAAGTAACTAGGATGTAAAACACAATGAGCAAGGAATTACCCAGCTAAACTAGAATGAGAGAAATAGAAACCCTGTCCTAGGGAATATCTATTAGCAGCTGCTGTATAATAGCTCATGTCAAAATTCTGGGGCTTAAAACAATAAGCATGTATTATTGTTCATGAGTTTTTTGTTCTCAGGTAGACAGTGTTTCTGGGCTCATTCATGTGTCTGTGGTCAGATTTGGGTCAGGTAGGCAGTATGCTGGTTTGGCTGATTCTATCACATGTGTGGGCAGAGTGGTTAGCTGTAGCCCAGGCTGGTATTGGTTCAGTATCTAGGCTTTTTTTTACTTGATCTTCTTCTTCAATAGGCTAGCAGGCTAGCCTCGCATTGAGTGCAGGGAAGAGAATTGCAGCACACAGAGCTTCTTGGGCCTGAACTCCAAACTGGCACATTGACATTTCGACTGCATTCAGTTGACCAGAGCAAGTCACAAGTTCAGGCGAGATTTAAGAATGGGGAAAAACAGGCTCTATCTCTTTATTTTTTTAAAATATATTTTATTGATTTTTCACAGAGAGGAAGGGAGAGGGATAGGAAGTCAGAAACATCAATGAGAGAGAGACATCGATCAGCCGCCTCCTGCAAGCCCCACACTGGAGATGTGCCCCCGACCGGAATCGAACCCGGACCTTTCAGTCCACAGGCCGAAGCTCTATCCACTGAGCCAAACCAGTCTCGGCCAGGTTCTATCTCTTAATGGGAGGAGTTGCCCTGAACTCCCGTCACAGGGTAAATGGTAGTGATACAAGGTGATTATTCATTGAGGTCATTATTCATTAACCTACCACAGGAGAATAAGGCAAGTAAAGGTTCTATTTCAAGGTAAAAAACAAAGAAAATCTAAAAACTGCAAATTACACACATGCTTGATCTTTAAGATTCAAATGTTTCCATTTGTGATCATCTGAATGTCTCTCAAATATTTGGCAGTTTGACAGGTAGCAGCTAGGACATACAGTACTTCATTTGACAATGTCTTTATTATTCATATTCCTATTGAAATGTAAACTCCATGAAGGATGTTGTCAGTCTTCATCATCACTGTATTCTCAGTGACTGCAAAGTACTCTACAGCAAGTACTAGTAAATGTTTGGTAAACACTTTGCTGACCAAATGCATTTATAAAAGGTCTGAAGGAATTAGTTACATTTTTATTTATAAGAGGCCCGATGCATGAAGATTCCTGTAAGAATGGGCCTTCCTTTCCCTGGCTCCTTGCACTGCCTTCACTCTCGCCGGATCTGCCTTTCAACTCTGACCTGAAGCCACTTTTCCACCTTCCCACACTGCCCTGAGGCCTGGAGTGGCTGGGGTGGTACAGAATGCCTGCATTCCACCCAGCCCCACCCCTAGTCACATATGCAAATTAACTTGCCATCTTTGTTGGGTGAATTTGCATACTCTTGATTGGCTGGTGGGTGTCGCAAAGGGATGGTCAATTAGCATGTTACTCTTTTATTAAGTAGATTACAAATAGATATTATATCATGGAGAAGGAAACAAAGAAAATCATGGGGAAGGTAAAAATTGGCAATTTAAATCCATTATGTAGTCTGACTAGGGAATATATTGGGAGAATAATGGAAAGTAAGCCTAGGTAGGTATATGAATACTCCATCATAAATGGACCTCTGTATTGTCCTTTACAATTCAGTACATCATGAGTTACCATTAACAATCTTTTCAGTAACAATGGTTTGTGCTCCTTGATAGAGAAATTCATTTGACCACAATGTCTAGACCAATTATAATTGAAAAGTAATAGAAGTTTGAGAGAAGAACTGGGAAAATAGTGTCAGGGTTTAATCATTAAATTGTTATTATTGTTCTGTTGGGGGGGGTCTTGCATGAGATGAGTGCAGTTTACTGAAAGAGGAAAGAGGAGATAAGATAAATATTTGGTGTTTGAAAAAAACGGAGAATCAGGACACAAAAAGAAGATAGATGACAATAGTCTACAATGTCCAGTTAAAAGAAGCAGAGGGCATTAAGTGGAATTGAGAAGTTAGTAGAAAAAGTGGATGAAAATAAATAGATTGAGATATAAAGTGTTTACTTGTCAGTATAATTTCTAATTGGATACATCAATAATATGAGTTTGGAGCTCAAGAAACATACATATATATTTATATAATCTTCATAGAAGGGAAGAATAAGACCCTGAGTATTAAGGTGGTCTCTGAGAAAAAGACAAATGAAAAACTAATTATTTTTAAAAAATTTATATTTTCCATCTCAATTTATTCCCTCTATGCCCTTTTCTATCATCAACACTGAAATCATCACATTGTTGTCCATGTCCAAGAATTATCTCTTTTTCATTCAATTCCTCTCCTCTAACTACCCTCTTCCCCCCAGAACTATCTCCCTGCTCTCTATTTATGAGTCTATGGACAACTCTGAGAAAGGATGTTCATTTAGAACATGCTCCTTGTTTTGTAACCAATTCATTTTCAGGTTGCTTAGCTTAATAAATAGTAGTTGTATTTGATTTGTGGTAGACTGTAGAAGATATTAGATAACCTTGCACAGAATTAGAAATTCCCATAATACTTTGCACATTGGTTCTACAAAAAATGGCCATTCATTATTACCAAAAAAAAAAAAAAAAGTGACTAGAATTTAGGAAAATGCCTTATATTGTTTACTTATGATTGGTTTTCATGAAATAAATAGTACCTGTCTGGAATTATAGTAAAGGTATTAGTATAACAGGAAGCATATTTAGGTAGTGATTAATAATATGCTTGATGGAAAGTTCTGTTTGGAAACATGGGTGCTGATTATTTTTATTTAACGATTTTTCCTAGATTGCTGAAGAATTGACTTGAATGAGAAGGTGATTCAGAATTGATATTATATTGCTTGGAATGGGTTGTTGAAATGTCAATATCAATAAGTGTTCTGTACCAAGAAGTAAATATTTCTAATAAATGTTTATCTAAAGAGCTATTAGTGATTGCATGCTATTTCTTTATAAAAATAATAGGAATTACTGTCTCAGTTTATACAGAAGAAAATTGGCAGAACAGTTTTTCTCTGAAGACATTCACACATTCACAGTGACACAATTATAAATGGAACTCAATATAAACTTGTTTTGGAGGAAAAGTATAATTTTACAGCTTGTGTCATATCAAAATTGTATATATTATATATATATATATATATATATATATATATACACACACACACATATATATATATATATATATATATATATATATATATATGTGTGTGTGTGTGTGTGTGTGTGTGTGTGTATCATACACACTAGTGGCCCAGTGCATGAAATTTGTGCATGGGTGGGGGGGGTGTCTCTCAGCCCAGGCTGCATCCTCTCTAATCTGTGACCTCTTGGGGGATGTCTGACTGCCAGTTTCAGACATCCCTCTTGCAGTCCGAGACCCCTGACTCCTAACTGCTTATCTGCCTGCCGGCCTCCTTGTCTCGAATTGTTCCCCACCCACCAGCCTGATTGCCCCTAATTGCCTTTGCCTCAGTCCTGCCTCCATGGCTTTGTCCAGAAAAACGTCCAGAAGGTCTCCCAGTCTAATTAGTGTATTAACCTTTTAGTAGTATAGACTTGAAATTCATGCACAAAAGGGGTGTCCCTCAGCCCAGCCTGCACCTCTACAATCTGAGACCCCTCGAGGCATGTCCTACCAGGATCGGGCCTAAATGGGCAGTCGGACATCCTCTCACAATCCAGGACTGCTGCTCCCAACAGCTCCCCTCCCAGCCTGATTGCTCCTAACTGCTCTCCCCTGCAGCCCTAGTCTCCCCCAACTGCCCTTTCCTACAGGTGTAGTTTCCCCCAACTGCCCTCTTTTTCAGGCCTGGGTCCCCCACCAACTGCCCTCCTCTACCAAACTGTTCATCCCTAACTGCTCTCTCCTGCAGGCTTGATCGCCCCCAACTGCCCTCCTCTGCTGGACTGATCCCTCCCAACTGCCCTCCCCTGCTGGCCATCTTGTGGCAGCCATCTTGTGTGTTGAGGTGATAGTCAATTTGCATTTTACCCTTTTATTAGGATGCGTGTATATATACGGTTTTAAAGGCTATGCTTTATTGATGACTTTAGTTTTTTTAAAGTGCCTGGTGTTATTTTTTAACAGATCTGCATTTTTAATATAAAATGGTATATTTAGAAGATAAATGTTATGGAATAGACGATTTTATCAGTATTTTTACTTATTAGGACAAATGGCATACCAAATGTTTATTGTAGTAGCGATATAAAGCTTGTGCAGCACATACAAAACTGAAACAATAGTAGTATAGACATTTTTTGGAGGAAAAGTATAATTTTACTTTACAGCTTGTGTCATATCAAAATTGCATATATTATATATGTGTGTGTGTGTGTGTGTGTGTGTGTATTTTCATACTGTCTTTATGGGAGTCTATAAACAATAGGCATTTAGTAAGCACTTAGGCATTTTTTGTTCTACATAAAATAATGAAAATAACTTCAGATTTTATTGTCCCTGGTCCTGTAGTCTCTGACTTTTTTTTTTTTTGGTGTGTATGTGTGTGTGTGTGACCTGTACTTTGTATTCATACTATTCACCAAGTGATATGTTTTACTATAGAAAGCAATGTTTTACAAATTGTGGGTCATTGCCTATGGATCAATTTTAGGATCAGAATTTTTAACATGTAATAATGGAATGGAAATAGAATATAAATACATCAGAGTGCATCTCATATAGTGTGTGACTAGATTTTGTTTTATAAAATGTTTGTTTTACACATGTTTTACACATATCCTATCAAATAAAGAAGGAATATGCTAATTGACCACCACTCCATCACAAAGATGGCTGCACTCACAGCTGAGGCCAAGTTTCTTTAAGGAGCCTTAACAAGCAAACAGCAGGGACCTGAGGCTGTGCCCTCCCTCACCCCTATGGGACTTGACATGGGACCTCAGGCTGCATCCCCCACCTGCCAGGGCTTGACGGGAGACCTGAGGCTGTGCCCCTCTCCAGTGCTGGGCAGAAGGACGTGAGGCTATGCCCCTGCCTGGCAGGCTTGACAAGGGTTGGACTGACTGGGTCTGGATCTAGCCCAATGGGAGTTGGGGGGCCTGGCCGAGTCTGTGTCTCACATGATTTTGAGGTGCATGTAGATGGATGGCGACTTGATTTTGGGTCCCATGGTGAGCCCCAGGCTCTGACAGAAGAAATGTTTTTGTATACATTTTACTAATTTTCTTTCGTCTCTGACACTTCTATAGAGAAAGGGCAAATAGCAATAATAAATTATTTCCTCTAATCCCCTTTTAATGTGCACCAATTTTGTGCACTGGGCCACTAGTATGAATATGTGTGCTAAGTCTCAATATACTAGTAACATGTATTTTTTAAAGAGGAAAGTTCTATAGCTACTGATATATTCAAAGATTACTATTGTGAATTATTCATTTATTATAAATTACTTTTTAATAATTAGTTTTTAATTATTAAGTATCTGCTATGTCTGTGAAAATTAACCACCAAAAGGACTATAACTAACCTTTACTATAAATGAGTTGACATTCAGGGAAAGATATGTACCCAAAACAGAGAACTTGTAAAGCAACTGTGTGCTGGGGCATTGCTTAATACTAGCATTTTATTCCTTTTATAGCTTTAAACGTCATGCCACTGTAATTTACTTCAAGTCAGAATTGCTTCTAATGTGTTTAAGCACTAAAAGTAATGTTTGGGAGCAGTAAAGAAGTTCTCATTGAAGGCATGCTCTAGCTTGTCTGTTTTGCCACAGTGTGCTTCTCAGAGATGCATGGTAAATATCCATGGATTGTTTTGCAATGCCTCTCTCTTATGTTCACATTGATTAAGCTTTATTTAAAAAGTTATTTTAGAGCTGTTTAAGTTTCACAAAAAATTGATAGTTTAGGTAGATATTTCCCCTACTTTCCCCCATCCATTCATATGCATCACCCACTCCATTATCAACATCACCCACCCGAGAGGTACATTTTTTTTCAAATTGATGAACCTTCATTGACACATCATAATCAACCAAAGTCCTTATTTTACCTTAGAATTCACTCTTATTGTTTTCTTATATTCTATAGATTTATAACAAATGTATAATGACATGTATACATCATTATGATACCTTAAAGAGTACTTACACTGCTCTAAAAATTATTTGTTCTCATCCTCCCACACATACCCACCAATACCTGGTGACCCTTGATCTTTTTACTGATTCCATAGTTTTACCTTCCCCAGATGTCATATAGTTGGAATAATTCAATATGGAACATTTCTAAATTTGCTTCTTTCACTTAATACTATGCATTTAAAGTTCTTCCATGTTGTTTTTTGACTTGACACCTGATCTTTTTTTAGTGCTGAATAATATTCCATTATCTAGATGTGCTAGAGTTTAATCCATTTACCTACTGAAGGATATCTTGGTTGCTTACAAGTTTTGAATTATAAATAAAGCTATTACTAACAGTCATGTGGAGATTTTTGTGTAAATATCTGTTTTCAACTTCTTTGAGCAAATACCAAGGAGTATAGTTGTTGGATTGTGTGGCGAGAGTATGTGTACTTTGTAGAAACAATCAACATGTCTTTCAAAATTACTGTAAAGTTTTACATTCCCAGCAGCAATGAATGAGAGTTCCTGTTGGTACACAACCTCACCAGCATTTAGTGTTTCAATGTTCAATATTTTGTCATTCTAACATATAGTGATATCTCATTGTTTTTGTTTGTATTTACCTGATGACATACAATGTTGAGCATCTTTTTGTATGTTTATTTACCCATTATTTATATATTTTAATGAGGTATTGGTTCATTTCTTTCACCAGTTTTTTTTAAATTAAGTGGTTAGTTATTTTTGAATTTTAAGATTTTTTTAATATATATTTTGAATAACAGTCCTTAATCAGATATGTCTTTGGCAATTTTTTCTCCCAGTTGGTGACTTGTCTTTTCATTCTCTTCATACTGTCTTTAATAGAGCAGAATTTCTTAATTTTAATGGTTTTCTAAGAATTTAATAGTTTTACATTCCTTTATTATATTCTAAGAATTTAACAGTTTTACATTTTCACATTTAGGTTTTTGCGCCATTTTAAGAGAAAGGTGTAAAGTCTGTGTCTATATTAATTTTTTGGCATGTGCATGTACAGTTTTTAGCACCATTTGTTGAAAATACAATCTTTGCTCTATTGCGTTACCTCTTTTCTTTTGTCAAAGAAGGTTCATTATATTTAGAGGGGCCTATTTCTTGGTAATCTATTCATTTCTATTGATCTACTAGGGGCCCAATGCACAAAATTCATGCAAGAGTAAGCCTTCTTTACCCTGGCTGCTGGCACTGGTTTCCCGCTGACATTCAGGATTCTGGCATCCCTTGCATCCTTGGCTTCATCCAGAAGGTCATCCAGTCTAATTAGCATATTATGTTTTTATTATTATAGATTTATCCGTTTCACCAATATCATACTGTCTCAGTTACTATAGCTTTATAGAAAATCTTAAGCCAGACAGTGTTAGTCCTTCAACTTTGTTCTTCTCCTTCAATATTGAGTTGGCTATTCCATATATCCATAGAAATTTAAAATTATTTTGTCAGTACACACACACACACACACACACACACACACACAACTAGCTGGAATTATTATTGAACTTGCATTGAATCTATAGATCATGTTGGAAAGAACTGATATCTTGACTGAATTTTATCATGAATAGGTGTTTGATTTTGTCAAATGCTTTCTCTACATCTCTTGATATGGTCATGTGACTTTTTTTTCTTTTTTAGTGATGGATTACAATAACTGATTTTGATGTGATGGCTTACAATAACTGATTTTCAAATTTTAAACCAGACTAGCACACCTGGGATAAATCCCACTTGGTAGTGAGATGCAATTCTTTTCATACATTATTTAATTTGATTTACTAATTCTTTGTTGAGAATTTTTGCATCTGTGTTCATGAGATATATTGGTCATACATAGTTTGACTGTTTTTAGGCATGTATACAATAAAATGTTATGTCTTCTTACATAGTTGACCTTCTTTATCATTATGTAATATCATTCATTATCTCTGATAACTTTACTTAATGGAAGTCTTCTCCTTCCAAAGTTATATTAAGAATTCTAATTCTTTTAATTAGTATTAGCATGGTATTTTTTTAATTCATTTGCTTTGAATCTGTATGTGTCTAAATATTTAGAGTGGGTTTCTTATACACACTGGAGGAGGGAGTCCTCAGCCCAGCCTGCCCCCTCTCATAATCCAGGAGCCCTCAAGGGCAGGAGGTGACCTGGTGATCAGGGGAAGGCGATGCCCCATCACACTTCTGCTGCTACCAATGCTGGCAATGCAAGCCTCGTGCAGCCCTGGGCGGCTGGGCAGCCACCATTCAAAGCTTGCCTGTGTCTCGGGCCAGCCCTGGGCAGCTGGGAAGCTGCCATCAAGGCTTGCCTGTGCCTCAGGTGTTGGCTGGGCAGCCACCATCTGAAGCTTGCCTGTTCATTGGGTTGGCCCTGAGGGGTGGGGGACTGACGGGTGCAGGGACTATGGTGGCAGGACCCCAGCAGGGCTGAGTTGACTGGGCACCACCATCTTGTGGCTGTGGGTGCTGCCATATTTGAGGGCTTGACAGTCAATTAGCATATTCCCTCCTTATTGGCTGTGGGCAGTACCATCTTTGTGAAGGCATGACAGTCAATTAATATATTCCCTCTTTATTACATAGGATATACTTGGGTATTCTTTTCTGATTCACTCTGACAATCTCTGTTCTTAATTAGTGCATTTAGATAATTGACATTCAAAGTAATTATTTATGTAGTTGGATGACTATTTTTCATATTTACTGTTTTCTATTAGCTGCCCTTATTCTTTGTTTCTATTTTTGTATTCTACTCTTGTCTGCCTTTTCTGATTTTAATTTAGCATTTTATATGATTCCATTTTCTCTCCTAACATTTTAGTTATACTTCTTTTTTAACTTTTGATAGGCATTGCCCTAGATTTCACAATATGCATTTGTAATAAAACCAAATTCACTCTCAAATAACACTATATCACTTCAAGGATAGTGTGAGTATGAGATCATTCCATCTTATCTCTTGTATTATACCTGTCATTTATTTATATACATACATGTATATAATAAAATATATTGTTGCTATTTTTATTTTAAATAAATTACCTTAGATCAATTAAGAATAAATGTTTTTTTCCCCATTCACTTATTCCTTCTTTATATATACCCAAGTTTATTACTTATATTATTTTCTTTCTCTCTAAAATTTTTTTTAATGTTTTTTGCAACACAGGTCTACTGACTACAGCTGTTCTCCATTTGTGTTTGTCTGAGGAAGTCTTTATTTTTTCTTTATTTTGAGGCTAACTTCACAGGCTACAGAATTCTGGTTTGGTGATCATCTGGAGCTGCCCTGATTGGCTGATTAGCAGTGCAGAAGGAGTGATGCACTTGAAGCTTATTATGTCTGTCCCTGCAGCATCAACTGACTGCAGGTTTGCTCTGGGTGCATTTGAAAGTGTGTGGGGATAATGATCTCTCCATACACACACACACACACACACACACACATGAATAAGCAAGATAAATGCCTTTGAGATATCTGTGAAATTTATTTTTAATTTATATCACCATTTATCCTCTCTATGCCCTCTTCTATCTCTACCCATCCTCACAATCACCAACTCTTGTCTATGTTCATGAGTTCTGTCTCTTTATTAACTTTAAAAAAAAGTTTTCAAAAAACGTTTGCTGTACATTCCACTCTCTTTTTGCTTGTATAGTTTCTGAGGGAAAGTTGGATATAATTCTTTGTTCTCTACAGGTAGAGTGATTTTTTTTTTCTTCTGGCTTTTTAGAAGATTTTTTCTTTATATTTAATTTTCTAAAATTTAAAATTATATGCCTAGGTGGTAATATTTTGGCATTTATCTTATGATCTCTGAGCTTTATAAATTGATAGTTTGATGTCTGCCACTAATATGGAGAAATTCTAGTCAATGTTTCAAATATTTCTTATCTTTTGTTCTCTATTCTTCTTCTGATATTTCTATTATGCATATGTTACACCTTTGGTAGTCATTCCACATTCCTTAAATACTCTCTTTTGTTTCATTTTTCAGTCTCTGTTCTCTTTCCTTGTCACTTTTGAAAGTTTGCATTGATATATCCTTAAGCTCAGGGATTCTTTCCTCAGCCATAGGTAGTCAAATAATAAGCCCTCCTACGGCATTCTTCATGTCTGTTACAATGTATTTTATCTTTCACATTCCTTTTTGGTTCTTTCTTAGGATTCTAATTTCTATGCTTTCATTGCCCATCTGTTTTTGCATGCTGTCTGCTTTAATACTCAACATATTAATCATAATTGTTTTACATTTTATGTCTGAAGCCCCAACATCCCTCCATGTCTGATGTTTGCTCCCTGACCTTTCAAATTGTGTTTTTGCCAGTTGGTAGGCCTGGTAATTGTTTCCTGACAGACAGCTGGACGTGATGTGCTGAGTAAAAAGAACTGCTGTAAACTGGTCTTTAGTAATATGGTGGTAGGTATGAGGGAGAGGACGTTTTCTATAGTGCTTTGATTGGGTCTCAGCCTTTCAGGGAGACTGTCCTGGATTCCACACTTCTCAATGGGTTCTCCAATCTCATCTCTAGCCAGCTGGGGCAGATGGCTAGAGTGAGCTGGAGTAGGATGTGTCCCTTCCTTCAAATCAGGTAGGCAAATACTACTTCCAAAAGGTGAGACTATGGTTAACTAATTTCTCATGAGGACAGACCTTCTTAAGAACAGAGTCCTCAAGTGTCGTTGAAAATGATTTCTGCCAGAAATTAAAGGGGATTTTTTTCAGATATTTTCTGTGAAAATTGCTAGGGCTCCTGAAGATAAATCATACAATATTATGCAGGCTGGGTCCCCAGGAGTTTTTACTCATCATAGTTGTCCACACCAAACTTCCTGCCATTCAGCAATGGCATTTCCAGGTTTCCAGACCCAGCACAGGTTCACGCAGTCACTACTTCCAGGCAGTGACTCCCTGCATTTGCCTCTCTGTCTCCTCTATTTTGGGAGAAGCAGTGTGCCCTGTGCCCTTCCTCTCCTATGGCTACAGATAGAGTTGTTGATTTTTTCAGCATGGTTAGCTTCTTATTTATTATTAGGGTAGAGTGCCAATTTCCAAGCTCCTTACATTCATAACAACAAACCAGAAAGAAGATCTATCTCAATTTTTAAATAAAATTTTGTGGAAATTATTAATTGCTAGGAAGCAATTTAGCAGCTCAAGGCAAAGTGGATAAAGATATGTTGTTTGCTCTGGATATTTTCGTCTAGTAGAGGAGACTGGAATATTTTAATTTATTATCCTATGTGTTTTTACTTTCTTTATAAGGAATAAAACGAATACTCCTATCAGCAAGGGGGAAAATAGCTTATATATAAAATCATGTTGTTATATTTGTGCCATCAGTATATGAGAAAATGTTCAATAAGGTAATAGGAAAAACTGGAAAGCAAAGGACACAGGGTTGAAAAAGTCAAAGAAGAGCTGCTGGAGTATCTCCTTTAACCCTCAGTTAACTTAATTTAGAGAGTTTAATAGGGTAAGATGTGGTTGGGTGTAAATATGAAATGGAAAATTTGCGCTTTTATCACTTAGCGTCTTATTTCCAAACTCGTTAAAAGTCACTTTTCTTTTTCCTTGTCTTAAGAAGAAGAAGAAGATAGGGCATTAGAGATGTTCCTAAATGCCACTCTTGCTAGACCATGTCTTTCTACAGCAGACTATGAGATTGCCTCTCGTTTCACTATTATTATGACCTTGTAGACAGGCCTGCATTTCTTGTGCTGCTGCCAAACTGATTTTATACTCAAACAGCTTAAGTATTCTCCCCATATTTCCTCTGTCACGCACAATCTTTCCTTTAATAGTAGCCTTCTGCTTTCTTGCCGCGGACCTGCTGAGATGTTCTTATGCATAAAAAAGCAGATGCCCTAGTTTTTTCCTTGCAAAATCATCCCTGCACAACACTTAGCAAAGTAATCCAAACTTTCTTAAAGTAAATTCAAGATGCTGGTGGATAAGCAGAGTCCCCAAACAGAATAAGAAAGACTCATTTCAGTCTGTATAAAGCAATAAGTTTAAACAGGAACTTTTCATGAAATTGACAAGCAGTATAAATCATCTACTTTGACAAATAATTAAGATGATAAAAATTGTATATCCTCTACATCTTTCTAATTCAATCAAAGCCAGCATCCATAATGCGGAGCACCCAATTGCTTTTTGCAATTTATCCAGAGCAAAACATCATCAAATTGCCCCATCTTGATAATGCAGTTCTCAAAACAACTAAAATTAACATTGTCTTGTAGTATTCATATACATTTGTACATATATACACAGAGAAAGATACATAAAAATAAATACTTGCAAATGCTTATAAGAAGAGAAAGTACAAATAACATTTGAGGAAAGCAATATAGAATTTCAGAGATGGAGGGGTAGTTACATCATTTAAAACAGAGTTATGCATGTGTATGTTTATAAACACGTTTTATATGCATATTATATACGGATACATATACATGTGTGGATACATGAACCTACCTAGTTCTAAGTGTATCTAACTAGGCACAATAAATATGATTATGTAAAATAAAGAAATTTGTCCATGCTTTATTTTATACTAATTCAGAAGTTATTTTATTATTGGTAAGCACTTTTGATTAATAAACTGACTAAATATAAGTTTTGTTAACTATTAATTTATGTGTGTTTGCTTAGTCATTTTAGTAAAATCCTCAATTATTTTTTTATGTTTAATGTGGGACTAAACTTCATGAGTATCTATTTCAATGCACAGTCACACCTATATGCTCTCAGTACTTTCTACTCAACAAGGAATGTATCTTACAAAGAATTAAAACCATTGACTATATTATTGTTAACACCCACTGATTTTGTGGATGGAACATTTGGTTAGACTGTACTTTCATTAAATAATATAGTAATTACCAGTTTTGCAAGATGCTGTCCTGTTCATTTACATATATTTTACCATGCTGCATATTAGATACAAAATAATTAGATACCGTGGAAAGGCGTAAAAATGTGGATAAGCAATCTGCTATTGCTTCCAACATATGCAACTAGTAAAGCAGATGGGATTGTGTTCCTGGAATGTTTGAGGACTTTTAGAGTCTCATATCAGTGGCATCTGGGGACCAATTACTGAACACTCTCCACAGGAGTCTTGCCTCAGCATTTTTAAAAGGATGAATAATATATAAACTCCATGACGTCCCACTGAGAGACTGATGCAGCATCAAAAAGGAATAGTGTATTTGAGTTGAACTAAAAAAATAATAATTTGAAATCTAAACTAAAGTCCTTTGTGTTTACATATGTAGTTGGTTGTAAAGTTGCAATGCAGGAACATAATAAACTGGAGGGGAAAAACACTGTAAGCTGCTGCCTTTTCCTGAGTCTGGAGGGAAAAGGGCATGAAAGGAGAACTAATATCTCAATTCATACCTAAATGTGGTTCATGTAAGAATTTTTAATATTAGATGAATGGAAGAAATTCACTGCATATTAAAGCCCTAATGTATCTTAGAGTATCTTATAGATTGCCTGTTTCAGACTCCTCATATTTTATAGGTTCTGGGGGCCTGAATAGCTTAATCAATTGCTCATAAAAACTGTTATTAGGATGCTAGATTCAGGTGTCCATTCTCTACCTCACTGCTATAATCACATAATAATTATAAAAATAACAGCAATGCTGTGAACATGGGGGGATTGTTCCTACTAGGTTACAGTGAAATATTTAAATACATCATCTCACTTAATTTTAACAGCATAATACTCTGTGACAAAATATTATTATTGTCATACTGGTTAAAAAAAAACACAAAAAAAACTAAAATTTACGGAAACACTAGGAATCTGTACCAGCCCTGAGAAATTCAATGCCTTTTTTGAAACTTAAAAGATCTACATTGTGTTTTTTATGGAGAAGTTAGATTATACAAAAAATTAGTAAGATGCCTGAAGATGTCTCCCAAGAACTTTGGTAACTCATTCATTTAATCTTTCATAAACATTTATGAAGCACATTTTTCTCCCATATGCCACCTTTCCATGTATGGGATGACACCCCAACAAACTGAGAAACACTGGCCAGGGTTTCTTGCTTATTTTTTAACAATTTACTTACTTAGTAGTAACAAGAAGGAATCAGGGCCAGTGGGGGGACGGAGGGGCAGGGGGAAGGGTAAATTCTAATGTACAAAAATGATAAATCAGACAACTATCAGAAATAATTTATCTCTGTATTATATTTTGGCTGCAGCTAGTTGGAAAGAGATCTGAATTCTAATACATACAATAGTATTAAAAGTCCCTTTTTTGTTTTAACCTTACAACTTAAAGAAACTTTTCAGTTAATTTTTCAATATTAGGAAAAAATTTTCAAATTTAAAGACTTGTAATCTATTATTACAGTATAATTTTTAGAATTAAGCCTTTGGGGTAAAAACTTATTTTCCCTCCTAGTCTGTATTTTATTAATGGTGCAGCCTTGGAAAAAATGACTCAGTTATTCTATGATTCGTATCCCTAATTCATAAAATGGAAGTGATAATGCCAGATAAATGGAAGTGATAATGCCAGAAAATGGAAATGATAATGCCAGAATTGTTGAAATGGTTAAATTATATATGAAACACATAGTACTTGGGTCATTCTAAGTTTACCATATAAAATATTTGGCCTCTAATCCTATTTAATAAAGTAAAAGTCATAATGGAAAAGAAGCACTTCCAAGACAGTAACTAGAATCTATTTCAGTTAAATTCTCAAATATCAAAATGTTTATATGTAATATTTAAGGGAATGTAAACTATATTATTTAGAGAATGTCAAATATACTAATGATTACATGATTCTCTTTCTTTGGCATGGAGCCTGTTAAATTTCCAAAGATATCAAAATTTCTTAATTAAGAAGGTCTTGAGTTACTATACTCTGAGTTTAGATGGGTCACTGCCCCACAGACAATAGGGTGGGAGGCAGGGGCAGGCTAGAAGAGGTCAATATAAGGAGAAAGGGAGCATATATAATACTTTCAATAATAAATATATTTTTTAAAAAGTATCTTTAAAACTTTAAAAAACATTATGTTGGAAACTTGGCTAAGGAAAATCACTAGGAGATATGAGTTTTTGTGTCAGAGAAAGATAAGATGTGTCCCCAAAGAGAGAAAGTACTTTCACTTAGAAGGGGGATTACATTGCGCAACCAATTTTTCCTTTGCAAAAGGTTACCTATTCATTTCCTGAACTCATAACTCTGGGTGACCAGTAATGCCACCACTTCCTTGGTACCAACCTTAAGTGAGAAAAATTGTGATGTATGGCTAGTGACTACTCACAACTTTATTTAATTAATTTATTCCGCCCCCTCTTATTGCCCTCCCATCCCCCCCAGTACATGCCCTCATCCATCCCCCTCCCCACCACCCTGCCTTCCCCCATTGCCCTGTATCCACTGGCTATCCCCACCCACACATGCATACAAGTCCTTCCCTTGATCTCCTATAGGCCCCTCCTCCCCAACTTTCCCTGCCTTCCCACTGTAGCAGGACAGTGTTCACTGTCCTTTGAGAAAACTTGCTAACTTGCTGAAATAAATCCATGACCCCTTCACAGAGGGGGCTTTTCAGCAAGTTAGGAGAAACAGTGGTTTCTGTGGTGCATTTTGCTAAGCAATACCCTGTTTTGAAAGCTTCATGGAAGTCCTGCCAGAAATACAATTATTAGATTAATCTTAGAATCTGTATGAAGGCTTTTAACAGCATTTCAGTCAGTGAGTCCTCAATTAAAATACATTCCTCAGAGCAAAGCCTTGTTCCCTCTTTCCCTCCTCATCTAAGGTCAATCCTCTTGACAAATATTCTGTGTAAGATTCAGCTTATTGTGTGGATTATCCCAAAATGTTTCTTGCCCTCCAAAACTCTTCCTAGTTAAAATTTAGGGCTCTATTGTTTTAACTAATATAGCTTGTATAGCAGATTTTTAACAAGAAAAATGTTTAAATTATCTTTTATCCCACAAATCCAAGTGCTGTACCATGCATAGAGCAAGGCAGTAATATTTGTACAAAAGAACTGGGGAACAAGGGTAAAATTTATTGATCATCATTTTTATCCTGCACCATACAAAGCTCTTGAAATCTATTAACTTTTAAGTTACATACTATTTCTTTATGAAGATATTTTCAGCCTCTATAGGAATAAAATTTTATATTAAAATAAATTAGCATGCCTGAGATTATAATTAATAGGATGCAAAAACAATTTTCTCTTCCACATTCTGACATTTAATTTTGACAACATGATGTTGAGATAATTAACCAACACTTCTCAGCATTCTCTCCTTACTCCCTCACCCAACATTTTTCAGGGAAGGAACCAGTATCTGGGCAGCCTGGGAATACCAGATCAAAATAAAGAATTCAGACAACTCAAGAAATCCAGCTAAAAAGGAAGGAGCACAAAGCATATTAACACATGCCAGGTTTTTATAATATAACAAATTGAGCATGTTTACATAGGAAGAATTAGAGCCAGAAATTAATAAAAGGTATCCAGGCTGGATGTCTCTATTGGTTGAAGCATTATCCTGTACAACAAAAGGTTGCAGGTTAGATTTCCAGTCAAGACACCTCATGGATGTTTCTGTTTCTCTCTCCTCTCTCTATTCCTCTCTCTTAAAAAAAGCAATGAAAACATATCATCAGGTAAGGATAAAAATAAAAGGCAAAGGTGATATAAGTCAAATTGGTGAAGAAGCCAAAAGAAAAGAAACTCAATGAAAATTGGCAAAGACCATTGGTCAAGAGTCAAGAAGGATGCTTGGAGGTAACTTTGTACAGAAGGCAAGGCATTACCAAGTTCCCCACTCCTTGTCTGAATTGAGAAAGCATAAGCAACATAAAAAAGTCTTACTGTTAGGTGACTAGCAAGTCTTTTCAGTTCAGTAAATAGAATCGTCCACTATATGAGGCCATCAAACTCTCCTTCATGCACTCTTCCTTCCACCACATCTCCCTGTCCTTTTAACCCCAAACCCCTTGTTGCTATGTCCTCTGGCAGACCTGGTCTACCCTGTGGTTTACCCATCATTTTCTATACTATTTAATTCTGCTGGACAGAAGAGTGGAGTATCAGATTTTTAAGGTGGAGGAGGGATAGTGGGAAAAATGCCACTAATGTTTGGTTTTTCAAATATCAACATGCAGATTAATAACAGTCTTAACTGGGACCTGTAAGTCTGCATTTCTAATAAACTCCCATGGGATGCCAAGGTTGCCATATTTTGAGTAGCAACTATAAAGCGGGAAAAATCTCAAAGAAGGTCTACTTCTAATTAAGAACATTGTGGTGTCATACATTTTCTCCTTAAGTGGGCCTCACAAAGGGGACTCTGCCTTATTTTAACACTCTGGGCACCTAAAAGATTTCTAAGAAATAAAACGTAACTGGAATGTAGTGTGTTTATCTTTGTGATTATAACACCTAATATAAAGTTAATGCAGTATATATCAATTTCTGTAGAGTTTGATCTCTCCTGTTTTATCTGCATTTTTAAAGTACAGTTTTATTACTAATAAGAAAATTTAGGTATAAGATAGAAAGTGTGAAATACAGGTGGTCTTACTCCCAGTTTCTTTTTAAACAATGATTATTCTACCCACTTCTAAATGTGCTGTGAGGCATTTAGGCTAGAATGTTTTAGATAAAGTACAGAGTACACCAAGAATAAGACATTTTACAAAACAAATAGTGTTTTCCTTTTGAATTTTATTAAATTTGTATTGTATTTGATGATACATAAAGTACTTCAGGTTATATAGTTAAAGAAAACAATGGTAACTCAGTGTAGTAGTTATACTGCTCAACTTCAATAAACAAATATGTCTAACTTCTATGTCTGCCACTGCTAGTTCTAAGACTTTGGGATAATAACCTATCTGGACTTCATTTCTATCATGTAGAAAATAGTAGTTTTGGATTCTATGATCCCTCCCAGTATTATAATTCTGTGATTATTTAAATATTAAAAAATTAAAGCATATCTAATTTGTTTTCAATAAGTGTAAAATCACAATGACACCTTAAAAGATAATGTCCAAACTAAAAAAGTAAAGCATTTTCCATTCAATCTTCCCCAATTCTCTCCAATAAAGTAACTATATCTGATGACTTCTGAATAGTTAGCTGCTGAATCTTTGACTTATCTTTGTAATAGGACTTATAATAGAAAATACAAAATACTAAGTCTGAAGTGGAGCATAAATGAATAAATATGGAAACATAGTGATTGGATTTCATGAAGAATGAGTTAGTGACTAGTAAAGGTTTGGTATAGCTTTGTACAACTCCTGAAACTGCATAGTGACTTCACTTTCTGATTTATAATCTTAATCATATGCTCTTATGTTCCTATAAAATGAGGCAAATTCTCTGTGCATCAAAATCACCTGATTATTTTTTTTTAATATAGATGCCTGACCCCACCCCCTAGCAGCATCAGAGGAATCTGATTTAGCAGGTCTGGAGCTCCTTTGGCAATTCAGATACACAACAAAGTGGTAAAACTCTCTAATACTTGTTTGTCATATCCACCACCAACTTTCCTGCTATTAACTTTTTCTTCATGAAGTGCTATGAGGAGTGTCAATCCTAGTAGGTCCCTATTTCATATATTCCCATGATATAGACACATTTTTAGTTGGGCTTAGTAACTATTAAGTACTGATATCAAGATTTCAGGATTAGTCAATGAATCTTCGGGCACATTATAGTTACTTACCCACCTAAAATCCTCATTTTGGCTTGAACCTAAGGAATCAATCTTTGACAATTATTTTTAGATATTCTCTTACATTGAAATGCATAAGAAGACCAAGGATAGGAATAAGTATAATGTTCTAAGTGATCACCTTTCTGGTTTATGAAGACAAACTCATAACATAGGAAGACAAGTTCTAATATTAATTTTTAAAAGATAAGGCTCTCTGAATTTATGAGAGTTTATCCACCCTCAAAATCTGTAATATGGCATGTGCATATTTCTCTAAAGCATACATATTCTTTCATCAGTAGTTACAGATTTTAGAGAATGAGTTATGTTTTACTATGATTTTAGTAAACATACTAGTTCAAGTAAACTGCTTGTCTTAGAGTTGTATTGACTTACAAATATATTTATAAAGGTTATTATTTTAAACACTTTCATGAAATTCATATTCTGTAATATTATGTAAACATGTCATTTGTTTTCCATAATTTCTAACTTTCACATATAATTTATTAATTTATTTGAGCTACAAAGAGAAACCAATCCAATTGTAGATGAATGCACTTGATGATATATCTAGTTTTCATTGTGAGTCTCAGGATGAATCTTAGTTTTAGATTTCCCAAGCAACTACTTATAAATTCACATTAACTGAAAAGCTAGAAAATAATATAACCTAGAATTGCATAATTATGTAAGATATTATAGCCTAATGGAAACCTATTGACTAACCCACATTTTTAGAGTTCAGTCTCATAATCAATTCATGGTGACTAGGTTTGCAAGGTTTATGCCTTAAAATTTTCAGCATAGAGTAGGCAGTTTTTCATTTAAAAAATCAATTTATAAGTAAATCACCAGGCTAAAAATTGTGATGACTATTTTGCTGCAAATTAATATTCTTCTAATATTAATGCTTGGCTTTTAAAATGACACTTTTAGAAATTCAACACAGTAAATAAGATAAAAATGTATTCATTTTCAAGTAATTTATGAGCCCTATACTTCTTACTAAACATAATTTTATTTGTTAAAATATATTTATTTTGTGGGAATAATAAATAAACACATATTTAAGTTAGCTGTACAATATAATGTAATAAATGCCTGTAAACAGATATCATGCATGCCCCTCCAACTATTTACACCATTGATTTACTTAAACTATTTGTAGCATAAATTCTAACTTTATATAGATCTCTTTAATATAAGCTATTGTGTTAAAATAAAATAACCCAAAAATTCCCAAAGCTATAACTTGACTGTTAGTAAACCTATTTTATTCAATTATGCCTTTCAAAATCATATTATTTTATGATTGCCTTATTCAGGAACTACTGGGAGATGAAACCAACAGGCATTTTATTTCAGTGCTCTGACAATTTTTATGAACCATCCCTACTATCTGAATTATGTCCATTTCTGATTTACTCAAACATCAGATTGTAACTAGTTAGATTTTGATTAAAATAAGTCATTTCTCAAATCACAACTTTAAAATCATAAATGGGGATACTTTGGCTCAGAGGTGATTCTTCATTCAAGGAATGATGAAACAGAGTAGAAGTGTGACTTTAAAAAGCTGAGTTTGGGGGTCAAAACAGACTCTCTACCCTGAAGCCCATTTACGTGAGCTAGGCTTTATGTATTAAAGAATGGGAAGTCCAAATTTTAAATACTCTGACTTTAACAGAAATCAAGTCAGTTTAATGAGGAAAAACTGCTTTTTATAAAGACATAAACAACTACTAAGCACTTATACAGTGTTTCTGAAGAACCCAGCATGTTTTGAGGTCAATTGCATGTTAGTATCATATGTTACAGACTGAAAATCAGAGGTTAAGCCACTTGATCTGGATCCCAGCAAGAGTCCTGCAATGGTCAGGAGCAGCATGGCCTTTCTATTCTTTCAGTCCATACCCAAGATTAATCTTCTTAGAATAAAGGATTTAATGGAGAAAGCTTGTAAATATTCATGAAATAAGAACAAACCAAATATTGCAGAAATTCTAATTAACATTTAAAGGCTCAAAATTTCTACATATACAAATGGAACCAAGACCCAAAGAGGCCTGCTTGGACCCCAAAAATGGAGATTATGCAATGAAAAGTTGAAGGATCAAAAAGTTTCCTGAATCACATTGTCATGATGGGGCATTAAAATAACTTGTGTGGGAAGATTTCATCAAAAGCTAATAAAACTGTTCCAAGATTGGATATTTATTAAAGTTCTTACTTCATTACTAGATTAACCAGAAAATTAATTGGCCTTTAGCCTTAAAGTAAAATCTACAAAAGCAAAATATCTTATTAAATATCTAACAGGGGCATAGTACACATATTGCTTAATCTAAATAATCTAATTATAGCAATTTAATTCACTTAGCTCATTATAGCACTTAAAGTTCTTTACCTGGATTCAGCTCATCCTGACTTTGATGTGTGTTTTGTTTTGCTCAAGCAATTGTTTTACCATACTTTCTTTTCTTCTTAAATAATTTTCTAATAAGGTTAACAATAGAGGACAAATAGTTCTAAAGAAGTAATAAAAGATAAACACTATTCTAAAATGATGTAATACATGACAGTTAGTAGAGCAAATTAAAATAAAAGAATATAAACAATCGTGCTTCTGAAAAAAAACAAAAAAAAACCTACTATATTTGAATCAAATGTGGAAAAAACTATGGTTATGGTGGTGGTGGTGGTGATGGTGGTGGTGGTAGTGGTAGTATTGGTGGTGGTAGGGTGGAGGTAATGAATACCAAAGGGTTTATTTTAGAGTAACTGAATTTGATTGTGGAACTGCAATTTTTCTACAGTTATAGTTTATATAAATGATTTAGAATTTCATAAGAAACTAAATCTTCCACAAAGAACTATATATATATTTACCTAGAGAATAGCATACTTATGCAAAACTATGAAATATCATTATTGACTTGTTAACAGATGAATAAAACTTAAGTCTATGACAGAATGAAATAAAATTTCTGATTAGACCCTAGCTGGTTTTACTCAGTGGATAAAGCATCAGCCTTCATACTGAAAGTTCCCAGGTTTGATTCTGGTCAAGGGCATATGCCCAAGTTGCTGGCTTGATTCCCAGTAGGGGGCTTGCAAGAGGCAGTCAATTAATGATACTCTTTCATCAATGTTTCTATCTCTCTCTCCCTCTCCCTTCTTCTCTGAAATCAATTATATATATATATATATATATATATATATATATATATATATATACACATACATATATATATATTCTAATTAGGATTCTATAAATCTAAATTACATGCTCAAATGATATAATTAGTTTTATGTGTGAATATCTGTGCTTCTGAAGTTTTTAATATGTGAAATTAGTATAGCTATTTAAAAGACCTTGAATTTGGAATTTACCAAAATGTCTCAGAGGTGAATTTAATGCTCTGTACACAAGCACATTTTATCCATACCTTTAGCAACAACAAAAATATGGTATTCTGAACAGAAAAACACCAACAGGCAACTTTAATAATTAAGTATTACAAGTAACAATTACATCAGAATGGCCAAGTAATGTCCAAGGAAAATTCTATTGTTCAAGAGGAAACAGATTTAAGGACATTGCAGTAAGGCCAAGCACAGATACAAATATTTCAAAAATCTCATCTATTTTGTTCTGTTTGAAATATATAATGCTACTAAATTATATATTTAACCTTATGCTATACAAAATTTATAAAGATTAAAAAAGAAAATACAATAAAACTTAAATAAATGAAACATAGGTTATAATTAAGATGAAGTAAGGGAAGGAATACATTATAATTATTAAAAAAAAAACTTGCTCATTACTTGTTGGTACTTGTTCTACTATGAGAAATAGGTCATATGTAGATAGATTTGTCAAGTTCTAAGGTATCCTATTCAACAACTCATTGTTCAGCTAATCCAGAATTCTGCACCGTTAAACCTTAGCAGCACATTTCCTTGGAATAGCAACACATACTCCCTACCTACAAAGGCATCAGTCTCAATAACGTAGTTTGTAGAAGATAGTTTTGGCACAAAGTGCCCAACAAAGTTAGGTTCTTATCCTCTCACAGAACCTGGGAGACAGAGATCCTAACTTCCTTGAAGATGACATTCAAAAGATGATTCCCAGATTTTCAAGAAAGACGTTGCTGGCCCATAATGCTGACAAGAGGCTTATTTAGTTTTTTAAAAGGTTTGTGGACATTTCAAAGATACTTATGTGGATTTACAAGTTTTTTAAAGTAAATGCTCTAAGAAAAAAGCATTTTCATTTCTACTTGTCTTACAATCCTGAACATATAGCATATGGCTCAGAGTTTTACACATGCAATTCAAATTTCATCCACCTAAGTAAGGTTTTATCCCATTGTATGTGCCTTGTAAATGTATATATTCCTGTAGAGAATATCTACAAGCACACTTTGATATCTTTTAGGTTTAATAATTGAATTTATATTTCTTTGTCTTCATTTTATTTTTTAACCTAATCTTGCTAAATAAGAACTGGTATAAGTTTTCATCTGGTGTGTGTGCTTGAAATGCGGTTTCTGGGAAGAAGAAGAAAAGTGAAATGTTTTTTAAACAGTTCTAACATTATTTCCAAACTGTACACGCCAGATTAATTCAGTAATTTATAACCCATATCTCAAATTTATGGGTAATTTGAAAAATAATTTTATTAACATGAAACTTTGGCTAGAACAGGCAGTTGCTAGATAGCTACTCCAACACTTTCAGTTGTTAATTCAAAGTAATGAATATCCATTTAGGATTTTCAATACCCAGGCAGATCAGCCACCCAGGTCCCATAATTTCAAGAAACACCTGCAAAGATTCACTTATTTGCTTTATATATAACTTGTAGATAGACAAAATAATAATCCTAAGAACTGACTTCAAAAGATGCAAACTCTAGCCTTCAGTCATCCCACTTCTGGGAGATTTGGTGATCTTCAACCACAGAACCAGGATGATGTAGAACCAGGATGAAGAAGACCAGGTTGATGCATACATACCAGACCACCACTTGTTCAGTTTCAAGCTCCTTAATGGAAAGGGCTGTGCAGGCCTGCATGTGGAGAATGTTTTAACTCTCTCCCCTGGATTTCTCTGTTTTACTTTTCCTTTTCCTCATTATAGAAACCTCTGCCTGCAGTGAGATGTGGAGATGGGTTTTGTGACAAGAGGCCCGCATCTTCTCAGGTGACGGGCACTTGAGTAAATCTCTTTTCTTTTTCAATGGGACAAAAACAAACACTGGGTTTCCATTCTTTTAAATGTTTGTCTATCTGTAAACTGATGATATAATGAAAGGCCATTAGAAAGCATTTACTATGCGTAGAGAATTTATAATCTGAACTAACACTTGGTGCTGATTATGGTGAAATAAAAAGGAAATAATCAGAGCAACTAACAACTTCAACTTCATGTTTTCAATATATATTTTAGGGGACACACACACACACACACACACACACATATATATATATATGTACTTTTCTAATTCCTCCAAAAAATGTGGTAAAAATTAGTAATGTCAATTTTTTTTTGCAGCACTGATAAGTAAGCAGGGCTAATATACCATAGGATCCAGCAAAATGAAGAAAGCAATGGAGTTAAGAATTAAATCCTACATTACTACCTTCCCTAACTGGTAGTTAACCAACCCTCTTGCCATTAATGTGGAAAATGTATTACTAATGCTCATACTTTCTCACAAGAAAATACATTAACTTTTAATAAATAGTGAATGAGCTCTCGCTCACAATCTATAGTTATCTATGAATTACATAGTCTCTTTCATTTATAAGGATATTTTGGTTCTCTGTCTTGATCTATATTTTATTTAAGCAAAATAACTATATGTAAAGTCATTTATTAATGAAGTACTGGCTAAAAGAGACTGAACTATGTGGATCTGGGTTCCACAGTTTTGAATATTTGCATAGCTCCATTGTTCTTTCATCTGCTTTTTTTCCCCACCTGGTTAAGTGAATTTTATATGGTTTAATTCTTGATGCCCTGTCAAACAAAATACTAAATCTAATAGCATCTAGAAAATAGAAACTTAACTCTAATAGTCCTCCTAAATTATGATGTTATTACAAGAACATCAAGGTTAATGCTTCTCCTTGAACCAGACTTTGTAGTGAAAAGATTAGTTGATAATTATAGTGTGTACTCATAAAGACTTAAATTACAACCCTTTGATGGAATATTTCATCTTCAAAATATGCTATTATCAATAGTAATATACTATGTATGTATGGGATATTATAAAAAAAACATCTCATTTAAACTGTACAACAACCACTTGTAGCAGGCTTTATTATTTCCATAGTTAGACAAAGAATGAAAATGTGTCAATGTCACAGCAAGGACTTGAATACAAATCTCTTAATACAACGCCTATGACTCTGCAAGAGGCCATGCTGCATTGTTAGTTGGATTATATCTTACATTTAAAAATAATCATAATTAATAGAGAACACAATTTTTTTCACTTTATTTTTTTTCTTTTTACACATAGTCCTTTCTGGACTATTGTTCATGGAACTTACTCTGAATAATAATAAACTTTGAGTTATTGCTTATGTCCATTTACTATTAAATAAACAAATTTTATATTGTGAACATGGTATAACCCCAAATCCAAGAGTGGTGTTACTGTTGTTGTTAAGACTTTTGTTTTTAGAGCAATTTTAGGTTCACAGCAAAACTGAGGGGAAGGTACAAAGATTTCTTTTATTCTCCCTCCCACTACATATGCACAACCTGGTCTAAGATCAACATCTTCACCAGAGCGCTCCATTTGTTGCTGTTAGTGAACCTACATTGACACATCATTGTCATCCCAAGTGCACAGTTGACATTAGGTTTCATCCTTGAGGTTGTATGAATTTTGACAAATGTATGACATGTATCCATCATCATCATAGTATTGTAGCAAGTATTTTCATTGCCCTAAAAGTCCTCTATGCATAGCCTATTCATTTCTCCCTCTACCCCACCCAATCTAACCCCTGGCAACCACTGATCTTGTTACTATCTCCTTGTTTGCATTTTTCAGGATGTCACAGTTGGAATCATATAGCATATAACCATTTTAGATTGGTTTATTTTATGTGGTAATACAGTATGCATTTAAGTTTCTTCTATGTCTTTTCATGGCTTGATGGCTCCTTTAAATTAACACTGAATAAATATTTCATGGTATGAAAGTACCACTGTTTATTCATTCACCTAGTGATGGAAGTCTCAGTTAGTTCTAAGTTTTGGCAATTATAAATACAACTGTTATACATTCACGTACAGGTTTTTGTGTTGACAAAGTTTTTTACTCATTTGGATAAATATCAAGGTGTGATTGTAATAGCATATGGTAAGCATACAGATAGTTTTGTAAGAAACTGCCAAACTGTCTCCCAAAGCATCTGTATTGTTTTGTATGTCCACCAACAATGAATAAGAATTACAGTTAATCCGTGTTCTTGTCAGCACTTATTACTGATGCTCATGCCTTCTCGCAAGAAAATACATTAACCTATAATAAAGAGTGAATGAGCTCTCTCACACAGATTTTGGCTATTCTGTGATAGTTGGGTAATGATATCTTATTTAATTTTTATTCTTTTATATGATGTGTAGCATCTTTCATAGGCTTATTTGCCATCTCTGTATTGTCTTTGGGGAAATGTCTATTAAAGTTTTTGGCCAAGATTGTTTTTGTTTGTTAGTTTGTTCACTTTATTTCCTTCTTTTAAGAGAATCGCTTGGCTAACCATTTTGAATAAAAATATTTTCAACTATATTAAAAACATTTAAATATATGTAAAGAGATATAGCCCTAGGCAGCATTTCTTATTTTAATCTTTGAGGACTGTAGATTCATATTGTTTTAAAAATTAAATATTTTCCTTAGGAATAAGAAGTATTTGGGTGGATAAAAGTTCAGTATTCCAATCTAGAAATGCTGTGATTTTTTTTTTCAGTGTGTGACCATGTTATAAGTCCATTTACTATTTCTTTTACTGTGAAATAGTCAAACTTATTGTTGAATACAAATATTTTATAAAAACATAAACACATACACACCAAAGAAGCAAAATGCTACTTTTATAAATGTCCCTTTGGATGAGAGTTGCACCAAGAACTTAGCTGAAACCGTCTCCCTCCTTCTAAACAGGAGTAAGAAATTAAAAGTTATAGGAATTTAGGAGAAAAATTGAAAAATTGTTTCTTTGTACTTGCAATAATGTAAGTTCTCAGAGTCTATAAAGTGTTAAGAGGGATGTTTGCTAGAAATATAAAATATAGATTAAAATATCTGGAATAAGATTATAGAAACATAGCATAGACTATAGCATAAATGGACTAAATTTTTTTAAAATATATTTCTATTGATTTCAGAGAGGAAGGGAGAGAAGAGAGAAATAGAAACATCAATGATGAGAGAGAATCGTTGATTGACTGCCTCTGAACGCCCTGCTCTGGGGATTGAGCCTATAACCTGGGCATGTGCCTCGACCAGGAATTAAACCATGACCTCCTGGTTCATAAGTCAACGCTCAACCACTGAACCACATCAGCCTAGCAACAGACTGAAAATTTTATTAATTACTCTTTAAAATTGGATGCTGAGTTTTGAGAGCGCTTCTCTTTTGTTCCCATAGTGCCATTGCTACACTTTTCAAAAACAATCTGCAAAAAGAGCCTTTCAGCACTTGTGATAGATAAATTCTTCTAATCAACAGTTGGTATGAGACATTTTACCACAAACAGAGCTTGTCATCTCTAACACATTGCAAACAGATGTTACAATTTGCTATCATTTTTTAGTACCTCCTCATAAAAGAAAATTCATAACTTTATTCTCTAACAGTAACCAACTTATTCTTACCGCTCTTCTTGCTGTGGCCTGCCAATTACAAAGCACAAGTAAAAAAAAAAAAAGTGTACCCTTTGGAGCAGCCAATTCTCAGAAACATTAGTTTTCTTTAATATTCCAGTTTCATTCCAGGAATGGGCAAGACAAGAAATAAGATATTTCATGTCACTTTGGGATAATATCATGTAGTTCTGGGGTAATAAAGAATTCATAAGTGATCCGATAGTGGAAAGTTCATTTACATTCTCTCCAGAGAGTTTAATCTCTGAAGATGTGACCTTGTATAACTAAATATATTTCAAATATCAAGAAAAATGGCAGCTAGGCAGATAATGGAATTCTTCCTTTATGTAGGACTGAAATAAAGTGAAATTAATTATATGAAGCAGTCAATGAAATAAAGGTAAAAGGTTCCACTTAAATTCTTTCTACCCAATCTTATTGATTTGCATTTTATAGGAGGGCAATTATATCATGTGCTATGTAACTTGATTTTAAAACTGGTACTTCAGCTGAAACCAGTTTGGCTCAGTGGATAGAGCGTTGGCCTGCAGACTGAAGGGTCCCAGGTTCGATTCCGGTCAAGGGCATGTACCTTGGCTGTGGGTACATCCCCAGTAGGGGGCGTACAGGAGGCGGCTGATTGATGTCTCTCATCGATGTTTCTAATTCTCTATTCCTCTCTGTAAAAATTCAATAAAATATATATTTAAAAACAAAACTGGCACTTCATTTTATTGACACCACCCCCAAAGGATGCAAATGAAGTCTCCCAGAGACTCATTTATGAATGTTACTTTAGTTTTGATCATTCATATATGCAGTTGGAACAAACGTAGAGAATCCTTCTTTTTAAAAGAAAAGACTTTTAAGGGGGAAAATTTATCTGTGTCACAATTGAAGTTTTTATTGAATTTATCAGGAAAGATGATTAAAACCAGATCTTATATATTTAAAAAAAAAGATCTTTCAAAAACATGAAGAAAATGACACGTGTTAATTTTCATGATATAAGTAATTATTAAAAACACATACGTAATTTTATCAGAGTACTTTAAAACTAGCATTCTCATAATTTATTACCACCTTTAGAGATTTATCTTTCCCTCCATTCTCTGGTTACCAGAAATATAAAGTGTGTTTTACTATAATCAATTTAATTATGAAAATGAGAATTTCAATTCTATGTAGATTAATTACCAAATCACTTACCATCTACAAGGTAAATGAATGGTGCTTCTCTAGCTCTCTGTTTTAAATTAGACTCTTCTGGCTATACTCAAGCTACACGGAGACTGTAGGAGCAAAATAAAAGGATAGAATATATTTTTGACACTTTATCTTCTAGGTAAAATTCCCTGTGTACATACATTCCTGACATAATCATTGGAACTGTGAATATAATATATTTTATTCCTATAACTAGGTTATCCCATATAATAAAAGCCTAATATGCAAATTGACAGAACATCAGAATAGCCAGAGGAATGACTGGTTGCTATGACATGCACTGACCACCAGGGAGAAGAAGTTCAATGCAAGAGCTGCCCACAGCCAGCAGGCGGCAGGCCAGCCAAGGCAAGTGCTCGTGCTCTCCCCCGCCACCCAAATGCCCTGCCAGTCACCCCACAGAATAGCCCTGATTGCCAGACAACCATAGGGACCCTACCTGTACATAAATTTCATGCACAGGGCCTCTAGTATGATATAATAGCAGAGTTTAGGGTCACAGAGAATTATTCCCACCCCTGGAAACCTATCAAGGAACCATGGCTAGAGTTCATCAGGCTGCATTTTAAAACTGCTTTGGACCAATTCATTTTACATTTTACCTTTTATTTTTCCCTTTTCAACTATGCCAATCCCAACATTTTAGGTTGAGAATATTGGGGAGATGTAAGTTATTTGTTTAGTGTTATAAATACAAAGATGGAGAGTTATTGTGTCTTAGAAGTTGTAGTTAATCAAGTAGAATATACCCAGGAGCCTCATCCACAACTGATTTGGATTATTTAAATAATTAGATTTTAGACATTTAAGGTGATGAAATTTTGGACTTGACTAAATATAGCCATAGGAAGAAAACTTTGAGATTCTTGGGATGTAGTAAATAAATTTTGCATTTGAAAACTATAGTAATCTTTGGGAGCCAGAGAGCAGACTATGGTAGGCACCTAAGACATCCCCGATATTTCCCTCTCCCCAGTGTACATGCCCTGCATAACCCTGGGGCTGTGAATGTGGAGTTTACAGTTTATTGTACATTAGAGGCCCAGTGCACAAATTCGTGCATGGGTGGGATCCGGCCAGCCCACCTCCATTGAAGCTGATTGGGCTGGGCTGGCAGGGGAGGAGAGGATGAGGGAGGTTGGCCAGCCAACCGTGCCCCTGATCAGAGGGGGGGCCAATTAGGGGAGGGGCCGGCCAGTGATTGGGGTCGATTTGATGTTGGCTGTCTGGCCACGCCCCCCAGTCAAACACCCAGTCAAGGGGACAATTTGCATATTAGCCTTTTATTATATAGGCTAGGATGGCCCAGTTGACCTCAAGACTTGGAAATTAACTAGGTGGACCTGACCTAATTACATAAGCCTTTAAAAGCAGAGCATTTTCTCTGGCTGGGCACAGAAAAAGAAGTCAGAGATTCAAAGCACAATAAAGATTTTAAACACCTTGAAAATGGAGGTGGCCAAGTGGTAAGGAAAGGAGTGACTCCTAGGAACTGGAGAACAGTCCTAATTGCCAATCAGCACAGGAACAGAGCCTCAGTCCTACAATTGCAGGAAATAAATTTTGCCAATAGCCAGTAACTTTTCAAAGCCTTTTTATAGTAGTTATTATTATATTGACTAATATAGAACAGTGTACAAATCACACACACATGCACACACACACACACACACACACACACACACACACACACACAAACAGACATGCTGCCTCATAATTTATCATAAAATAACTCAAACATCAACTGTATCAAGAAATAAGATATTTCCAGCATCTGGGAGGCTTACCCTTGACCGATTTAAATTGCTAACCCGCACTCTCCCCAAAAGCAACTGGAGTTCGGTGATCATTACATTCTTCATTTTATTCATAACTTTACCACCTTCAACACACATACCTATAATCTGTATTTAGTTTTGCATTTTAAAGGAAATTATACAGTACATCTTCTCTGTGTGGATACTTTTGCTCAGCATGTGTTTGTGAGGTTTACCTTTGTTTTTTGTGAGTAGCTGTATTTCATTAATTCTCACTATTGCACAACATCCCATTGAATGAATATACAACAATTACTGTGTTCTCTTTTCTTTAGTAGACATTTGTGTATGTCCTAGTTTGGAAAACATTAGGAATAATGCTTCTATGAAACATACTTGTACAGATTTCTTGGTATACACCTGTACACATTTCTGATGTGCACATTTCTTTATCAGGATTCATTATATATTTTGGAGATGAAACTTTTTAAATTATACATGCTACAAATATATTTTCCCACCTTTGTCTTCTTTTGGCACTTTCTTAATGGTATATTTTAATAAAAAATAAAAATTCTAAATTTCAGAGTTGTTAAATAACTGTCTTTTTCTATGGCTAATGCTGTGTTATTTGTCCTGTTAAATAATCTTTTCCTACCTAGATGTCAAGAATGTAATTTCCTATACTATGCCTTATATGCTTTCTTGTTTTGCCTTTCACATTTACATCCATAATCTACCTGCAATTGACATTTGAGTATGGTGTAAGGTAGGAAGCAAGTGCCATTTTTTAATATGAATATGTAATTTTCCATGGAACCATTAACTTAAAAGGTCATTTCCCCCACTGCTTTCCAGTTACATAAATCAGTTGTCCATTTCTAATTCCTTATTCTACTTTATTGTCACATTTGCCTTGCTTTGTATGAATGACACAGTTTTAATCATTACAGCTTTCAAATAAATGCTGCTACTTGGTAGAACAAGTCCTCTCATGTTTTGCTTTGTTGTTTTTTTCCCCCTTCTTAAAGAGTATCTCAGCTCCAAATGGACCATTTGCATTTCCACTCAAATATTTTAGAGTCAGCTTGTCAAGTTCTACAAAATCTATTTGTGGAGACTTGACATCTTTATAATATTGAATCTCCTAACTTGTAAAACATGGTTTCATCTACATTTATGTCATCTTTATTTTTAAAATTTGAGGTATAGGTTTAACACTTTGTTTTTTAAAATTCTTTATTGTTTAAAACATTACATATAGTGTTACATATGTCTCCTTTTTTTCCCCATTGACCCTCCCCAGACACCCCCACTCTCCTACTGTCTGTGTCCACTGGTTATGCTTATATGCATGCATTCAAGTGCTATGGCTGATCTTTTATCTCCCTCCACCCCTCTAGCCTACCTTTCCTCTGAAGTTTGATGGTCTGTTTGCTGCTTCTCTTGTGTTGTTTCTTATATTCCACAAATGAGTGAGGTCATGTGATATTTATCTTTCTCCAACTGGCTTATTTTGCTTAGCATAATGTTCTCCATGTCCATCCATACTATTCGTAATGGTAAGAGTTCCTTCGTTTTTTACAGCAGCTCAGTATTCCATTGTGTAGATGTACCACTATTTTTTAATCCACTCATCTATTAATGGACACTTAGGTTATTCCCAAATCTTAGCTATGGTAAATTGTGCTCTATGAACATAGGAGTGCATATATCCTTTGTGATTGGTGTTTCTGTTTTCTTGGGATATATTCCTAGAAGTGGTATTACTGGGTCAAATGGCAGTTCCATTTTAAATTTTTTACTAAACTCCATACTGTTTTCCACAGTGGCTTCACCAGTCTGCATTCCCACCAGCAGTGAAGGAAGTTTTTTTCTCCACATCCTCTACAGCACTTGTCTTTGTTGATTTGTTGATGATAGCCACTCTGACAGGTGTGAGATGGTATCTCATTGTCATTTTGATTTGCATCTCTTGGATGATTAGTGGCTTTGGACATTTTTCAGAGAGTTACCTACAAAGGATCTCCTATTAGATTATAAAATGATTTATCAATAAAACACATCAAGCCAGAAGGGAGTAGAATAAGTATACGAAGTGATGCAAACCAAAGGACTGAATCCAAGAATACTCTACCCAGCAAGGCTATCAATTCAAATCAGGAGCTTCGCAGACAAACAAAGGCTAAAGGATTTTATCACTACCAAGCCTGCAATGCAATAAATGCTAAAGGGTCTGTTGTATGCTTCTTTCGTTAGATTTGATGCTATTGTAAATAGTGTGGTCTTAATTTTTTTATTTTTTTATTATTTTTCTCTAACATACAAATAGGTCATTGATTTTTTTTCTATATTGAACTTATTTCCAGCATATTGCTTCTAATGATTTTAATAATTTACCTGAGTATCACTTTTAATTTTCTATATACATATTCATGCCATTTATTAAGAATGAAAATAATGTTTTAGTTGTTCCTTTCAAGTACTTATACATGTTGTTATTTTCTTTAAATACATTGTACAACTTAGAAGCTCTAGTATAGTAGTGAACAGAATACTACCTTAATGGTCTCCTGTATGTAGTTTAGTATAATTCTCTGGTTGGCAAAAACTAACTGTTCAATAACTCATTACAAAAGTAGTAAGTTTTACATTTATTTTAGAAAGTAGCAAATACCCATTTGTATTTTACTTATGTTAAAAAGTATGAATTGTGCCACAATCTTTGAGTTTTAAAATACCACATTTACTTTTTTGCTTTTTTTTAAGTAAAATTCTGATGAAATCACCGAAGTCAATGGCAGGTTCAGTACCACTCATTATTAGGATTTTCTTCCTCTCTTTATTATTACTAAATGAGGTAAAAGTTTTAATAAGCCCATCTTAGAAATAAAGCCTAATTGAAAGTCAAGTTTCAGAATATCTCACAGGTCATATAAGTAGTGAAACTAGAGTTAAGGTCTAGCAATCAACTCAAATAGTCTTCCTTTTAAACCATTGTGATTTTTTAAATCTTCCTGTTTATATTTAACCATAACATCTATATAATAATATAAAAATACTATATGAGATATGTAATGCTATGTTAAAATGCTATGTTACTAAGTGTTGCCTTAAACCATTGTTTTAAATTGTTTTGTTTTGTTTTTAATCTGTCTTTTGGTTTTCATGAGGAGAGTTTTTAATCAAACTCCATGCCATCATGTAGTGAGATGAGAACCTTGGCCAGTTTGAAAATTGAACACAATTTTAATGTGATGGTTTTATCTAGTCCTATAATTAGACCCTTTGCTCTTTATCTATGTCATTATCATGTTCAAGGAAATTAGTTTCCTCACCATCTCTCATTTTCTTCTTTCTGATTTGTATCTTCCACTCAACAAGAATTACCCCCCAACCACCATCGTATTGATGTGCATTAGTTATGATTTTTATGAGCTGGCCTAACAAGAAAAGATATTTGGTTTCACTTTATAGTAAAATGTCCCCAGAAACTATAGTCAGTGCTGCATTATGTTGACAGTGGTGGCTCCTGGATGGGTGTGGTCACTAAAGGAAACTTTCATTATCCTGTATAAAAAAGGGTAAAATGCAAATCACCCTAATGGTGGAATGACTGGTCGCTATGATGCGCACTGACCACCAGGGGGCTGATGCTCAATGCAGAAGCTGATCCTTGGTGGTCAGTGCACTCTCATAAGGGGAACACTGCTCAGCCAGAAGCAGGGCTCATGGCTAGCAAATGCAGTGGCACTAGGAGCCTCTCCTGTCTCCACAGCAGCACTAAGGATGTCCAACAGACAGAAAAGGCCCGCTCCACCCAGGGCCATTAGTTGGACACTCCCTGAGAGCTCCTAGACTGCGAGAGGGTGCTGAGGGACCCCTCTCTCCCTGCTGAGTGCACAAATTTTGTGCACAAGACCTCTAGTTTTAGTATAGTTTAATTTACAAAAGTTTAGATGGATGTCTCATCCTTCTCTGTGTAATTACATACAAAATAACCATACATTTGGATTATAGTAACAATGACATGCAAGCAAATGAGGTAATTTTCAAGTAATTTCTTTATATCTTTCATCTATCTATCTATCTATCTATCTAAAAGCCCAGTGACTGAATGGCAAAAACAAACAAACAAACAAAAAAAAAAAACAGAATGACTGGTTGCTATGATGCAGCACTGCCATGGCCAACTGGCCCGATCTGGGCCACAATCAGCTTCCCAACTGCCCATGGTCCCTCCCATGAGCTTGCCCCACTCCTGACCACCCCTGACCCTGATCAGGGTTGGGGCCAGCAGGCCAACTGCACACAATCCTTCTGCCAGTGGGCCCAGCCCCAATCTGCCTCCTGCCCCCAATCAGGGGCAGGCTGGCCAGACCCCACCTGTGCACAAATTCATGCACTGAGCCTCTAGTATAAGGTAAAGGGAAGAATCATAATAAGATATTAACAGTCATACTTTTATATCTAAAGTAAATTGCATACATAAATGGGGTAGAGGGTAGGTAGAAGTGAGCAAAGGCATGAGGATGGGGAAGAAAGAGACTGACTAAGTGTGAAATCAGGAACTTTAATTCATTTGATATCTTATTAAAATGGGTTAGAAACCTAGAAGGAAGTTTGGATTTCCCACTTAAAATTCTTTCATAAGGCTAGAACTGTCTGCAGATTCTAAGCAGCCTCTAAAACTGTCTCCCATCCCTGTCCTAATTGATGTTACACAATTAAAAATGATGTTCTACAATTAAAACCAATCTCCCAGGCAAAGGCACCCACTCCAAGATATATATGCCTTCTCCCAAAATTCATCTTCAAAGATACAGCCCCTTTCAGGTTACCTACATATAAAATTATTTTCTGTTTTTAGCAAAATATTCAATATAGGTACTAAGGGGGAAACTTACCTGCCTAGCCTTGCATTTTTATTCCATCTTTAGCATTTACATTTAACCTTACTTTTATTAATAGTAATGGATCTAATTAATAAGTTCTTAGTTTTTCATAAGACAAACAAGGTTAACATACTGCTCTATTTGTTATTTCTGCGTTCTTTGACAAATTACTTAACATTTCTGAATTATAGTCTTGTAAATAAGGATATTATTCGTGCTCCATCATAAAGATGTCAGAAAATTAAATAATACTTCAGGTATTCTTAAATATCCTATCTAATAAAAGCCAAATATACAAATTGACCAAACAGCAGAAAGACATGTAGAACAACTGGTCACTATGATGTGCAGTGACCATTAGGGAGCAGACACTCAATGCAAAAGCTGCACCCTGCTTGCAGGCCACAGGCCAGTTAGGTGAGTGCCAGCGGGTCCCCCGATCATCCACCAGTTGCCCCAATGTGAAGCCACTGGCAGCAGCAGGCAGGTGGGACCAGTGAGCAGGTGGAGCCAGGCTGGCCAAGCAGATGCCAGTAGGGCCCCCAATGGTCCCATTTGATGCCCCACAGATTGGTGCTGATCATCAGCCAGGCCTTGGGGACCACACCCATGCATGAATTTCATGCACTGGGCCTCTAATTTTAATTATAAAGAGTGAGTAGCTTCTTATTGTTGATAATAATCCTGCACTCTGAGTATTTATGATATTTTTATTTTTAAAGAGTAAATATACAAAGTATAAGAAAAATTTTGACACCTTTGAAATAATATTGACAATTTTATAAAAACCTAGATGCCCGATGCATGAAATACTTGCAAGACTAGGCCTTTGCAGCCACGGCAGCTGCCAGAATCCTATGGCTGCAGCCCTGGCTTTACGTATCTGGAAAGTTGTTCGGAAGGATATGTGGAGGGAGGTACAGTCTAATTAGCATATTATGCTTTTATTATTATAGATGATTTTATTGTCATGATCATTTTCAGCTTTTCAAAGAAACATGTTATAGAATTTACTGAAATTACTCTGAATGTAAACAGTGTTTCTAGAAAGGCAAGACATCTGTGGTCATACTTGCTGCGTGATATAAACAAGAATCACCTGAGTGTAATTATTAAATGACAACACACACACACACACACACACACACACACACACACACCTCATCACAATTATAGATATAGGAAGCTCTTTGTCTGAATCAACCACTTGAATTGCTTTGTATGTAGATGAGGCCAATGATTGTCAGAAGAGCAGAAATACTGGAAAACCCAAGAACCATTTAAGACATTGATAGGTTTTTAGAAAGTTTATTATATTTTAGTGAGAGTTCTAGTTTCTCGGAATAACCACTTATTGCAGTTGTCTGTGGCTAATGCATTCTTTAGATCAGTGTGGAGTTCTATAATGTGTGGGGAAAAGTGAGTCATAGAAGAGTAAATGAAAAGGCTTAAAGCAATTTGCCTGGGTTGTCTCAAAAGAGCTGAATGAGTGCTGCAAGGAATTAAACACTAGAATTTTCTCAGAGTTTTCATTAGCAGGTACAGAGTGTAAAGAGCCATGTGACTTCTTTCTGAGCTGGCAAGAAAACCAGAAAATATTACATAACCCTGCTTTTTAAAAACCTTGCAATTACTAAACTATAGTCACTTCAAGATATTTGAAGAACCAACTATAAAGACAAGTAATCTTATAAATTATTTTAATATTTTAATTTTAATTTTTAAAGATGCTACCAGATATATTGAATTGCATTTTATTTCACTAACATTATCAGATGAATAGGGAATTGACTGAAAACTGGGACCAAAATGTAACTTTAGTTTGACAGTTGACGTTTAATTTATCTTATGAGAATCTGTGACTATCTACTTTTTTCTTAGTCAATGTAATAGAATTCTTTAACATTGCTGGCATAAATGATTTCTTAAAATCTCTGCAGCATAGTTATTTTCCCAGAAATGTAAAGATCATTTAACTTTCTATCTAATCCATACATAAACAAATTTGTTATTAAGCAACCTGTTATTTGTGATCTTCTCAGTGGTCACCTTCAATTATTCTTGACAACTAACACAATTTAAATAATTTGAATGATAATCCCAGATTATGTCTATTTACTAAATGAAGAATATTTTTTGCACTATCAGTTGTCTTGTTTTTCATTTGCTTTTAATTTTGTATTATTTCTCTTCAATGTAACTTTTTAAAATGTTACCATCAGTAATCAAGTGAGAACCAAAGATAATAGCAACCAATTTACAATTCAGTCCAAATTGGGTGAAAAAATAAACAATAAAACAAAACTAAACTAAAAAACACAGTGGATTCTGGGATAACCATTGAATTGTAATGACTGGAAACAAAACCAGTTCCCTCATTTGTCCCACTCAGTGCAAAACAAAAATGTAGGGCTCCTTAAAATACTTTTTAAAATTACAATACAGCCACAACCAGTTTGGCTCAGTGGATAGAGTATCAGCCTGTGGACTGAAAGGTCCCAGGTTTTATTCTAGTCAAGGGCACATACCTTGGTTGCAGGCACATCCCCAGTAGGAGGTATGCAGGAGGCAGCTGATTGATGTTTCTCCCTCATTGATGTTTCTAACTCTCTGTCCCTCTCCTTTCCTCTCAGTAAAAAGATCACTAAAATATATTTTTTTTAAAATTACAATACAAAACTTTTTCTTTCACCCGGCCAGAGTGGCTCAGTGGTTGTGTCGACCTATGAACCAAGAGGTCACAGTTCTATTCTCAGTAAGGGCACATACCCAGTTGTGGGCTTCATCCCAGTAGGGAGTGTGCAGGAGGCAGCTAATTAATGATTCTCTCATCACTGATATTTCTCTCTCCTCTCCCTTCCTCTCTAAAATTAAAATTAATTTTAAAAAGATATATATGTATCTTTATCATTATTATCATGTTTTTAAAATTCTTTATTGTTTAAAGTATTTCATATGAATCCTTTTTCCCCCATTGACCTCTTCTCTCACATGTCCTCACTCCCTACTGACTGTGGGAGTTATGCTTATATATGCGTGCATGTAAGTCCTTTAATTGATCTCTCCCTCCCCCTTCTACCCCCATGCTCCAACGCCCCCTGCCTCTTCCTTACCCCTGAAGTTGGATGTCTTTTTGATGCTTCTATGTCACTAGATCTATTCTATTACATCAATTTATGTTGCTCATTATATTCCACATATGAGTAAGATCATGTAATATTTACCTTTAAAAAAAAAAAACCTTTTCTTTTTTCCATGAGATCTGGTAGTTTTTAAATTTGCTATTTATATCTCTTGGGCATGGACATACTTTCTGAACAAGCACAGAACCTCCCGGTTCCTGGGGCTCCTGCCCCACACTTGGTGATTACTACCCACTGGCTCAGGGATTCTCCCACCTGGCTTCCTTGCTAGCAGTCTTGTGCTGGAGAAATTCACTGTGACCCAGCCAGTGGGGGCAAATCAAGCCAGACTTCTCCCCTTCGGTCTCTCACCATCAGAAACTAGTGGATGAATGACTCTCAAGGACTGCAACCTCCCACCAGGATGCACTCAATATCTGGATCTGGGGTGTGAGAGGTTTGTCCTTGCCCAATCACTCACAAAATGCACAGTGGTACTGCCAGTCACTGGAGGAGCACCTTCAAATGAGCAGTATGAAAAGTTTATTTATTCCAGTGATTCTGACATTCGGAATTTATCTTCAAAACAGCCTAAAGTTTCTGCAAAAAATAGATAAACTCATTGCTTCAGAGTCACACTTTGTTTTTCCCTGCAAAATTGCATTACTCAGCTTGATCATCTATTTTCCAGTCTTAACTAAGAATTACTTTTTGTTGTGGCCAACATTCCAACTCCTTTTCAAGATGATTTTTTTTAACATCACTGACAATATTAAAAAGAATAAGCATTTGAACAATAGCCATGTCATTAAAGTCCAGCTTCCTGAAATATTTTAGACAATATACAATAAGATACATGTATCTCAAAACATCCATCTTTAAAATGTGGTATATTATAATAATAAATCATCAAAGACTAAACTCAGAAAAGGTTAAGAAGTATCTCATGAATAAATTCATATGATGTTCTTGGGAAGCTTTAACACTCACAGATGACTTCATGGAAGAACTGGCATTCAGTTTGGGCCCTACAAAATGACTAGATTTCAACTAATCAACAGGTTAAAATCCATCGTATTAGTGATAGATTGTGTGTTGTTGTTGTTGTTGTTGTTGTTGTCATACATGATTTGATATTAGTAATAAGCAACGTGGAGAAGTCTACAAAAGAAAAATAAATTATAACAGTCTTTTTTTAAATATTTTTATTGATTTTTTACGGAGAGGAAGGGAGAGTGATAGAAAGTCAGAAATATCGATGAGAGGGAGACATTGATCAGCTGCCTCCTGCACACCCCCCACTGGAGATGTGCCCTCAAGCAAGGTACATGCCCCCAACTGGAATCGAACCTGGGAGCTTTCAGTCCGCAGGCCAACACTCTATCCACTGAGCCAAACCAGTCTCGGCAATAACAGTCTTAAAATACTGAGGATGTTGTGTCTTAGAAAATAATGGAAATCAGATCATATGAATCTAGTGGAACCAATATCATAGAAGACCTTGACAACTTCCACCAAGTGATCACTTGTAAGCAATAAGGTGTCACTGGACATTTCATACATTTATAGAATGCTTCAATAAAATTATTGCTTAAGAAGTATTATATGAACTCATTTAGAGCTGGAGAAGATAAAGTCAATGAAAAAAATAAGAATTGAAGAAGGTACAAATTATTGACCATCATGATCAGTAGGGAAGCAATAGAGATAAAGAGCAAATATAAAAACTATAGGTAGACCTTAATAAGGAAAAAAATGATTAAGATGTTATCAATAGCTACATTTAGACACCAGAAAAAAGGAAAGAGGTAAGGTGAAGCATAGCATTTCAAACCATGATGAGCAGAAGTTGCCACTTCTCAGGAGAATAATATGAAATAATGAGAGGTAGAGACATCTTCTAAATATAATTTTGAAGTGACAGTGAAATAATTTAAGAAATAGGTATTTAATGCCATCAATTTTTGCTCAAAATTAATGATAGATAGATAGATGATAGATAGATAGATAGATAGATAGATAGATAGATAGATAGATAGAGTCCCAGCCCAGAAATCCTTTCCACAAAGGTAGAAGGGAAATAAACAGTTTTGTTATTAAATTACCATTAAACCACAATGTGATATGTATCACAGGCAATTATTGAAAGTGATCCAAAGAAACCTTGTACATAGTCAAGCAGATATAATCCATAATGTTCTCAGGATAAACAACCAG
>PVJN01014084.1:0-47509 GCA_004026805.1 Lasiurus borealis
AGAGAATCACTGATTGGTTGCCTCCTGCAGGGCTCCTACTGGGGATCGAGCCTGCAACCCAGTCAGGTGCCCTTGATCCGAATCGAACTTGGGCCCTTCAGTCCGCAGTCGGATGGATGCTCTATCCACTGAGCCAAACTGGCTAGGGCTGTACTTGTATTTTTAAAAGTAGAAAGCTGAATATCAAAACATCAATAGTAATTGTCTCTCGGTGATGAAACCACAAATGGCTTTCATATTTGTCTTGATACTTTTCAGCAGTTTCTAGCTTTCTTTAGCAAATAATTATAATGAGAAAAAAATAAAAAATAAAAAGGACTCAGATTGAGAGAAGCCACACACATTTGAAGGAAATGCCAGGTTTGCCCAGGAATACAGTGGGGTGCCATTGGTGATCATTAGGTTCAGAGTAGAAGGTCTGCCTCTAGCATTTATTCATTCATCATCCATCCAGTCATTGAGCAAGTGGTTCTCTAATGCCTGCTCTGTGCCAGGCACTGGCTGCAGAGTGGACAAGGCAGACAGAAATCCTGCCCTCTTGGAACTGGTGATCTAGTAGCAGAAACAGATAGGAAACCTATAATTACACACCTGACTATTTAATTACATTTTTATAGTGCAGCATAACAAGTGCCGGGGTAGAGGCCCATTTACACCCAGTGCTGTGTGTAATATGTGGGTGTTGGTTTGGATTTCTAGCCCACCTTGGCATGTGTGGCAGGTGGGGACACATCGGGGACCTTTCAGGGATAGTTCCCTGCAGGCAGATCCTTAACCAAACTTTTAGGGGTGCTGGAAGGATCGTCATGGACACGTTATTTTCGGGTTGACTGGCTACTTTTTGTAGCTGAGGGACCTTAAGCAAAGCATTTGTTTCACCTCCCACCTTTGGGAGGGCAAACAAGTTATGACAATCACTAAGAATATACTCAAAGCTACTTCACATCCTCCCACCCCAGGAAGGAGTCAGCCAGCCAAGACCCAAGGTGGCACAATAGGAATATTTATTATTCTTTCTTTATTATATTAAAATATTTATTTAATGTTAACTGTTGTTCAAGCAAGGCAGCCTGGGTGTGAACGCTGGCCCTGCCACATGTTACATGTGTGAATTTAAATAAGCAAATTTCCCTCTCTGGGCCTCAGTTTCCTCCTCTATAAAATGGGTCATAATAGGATGAACCTCAGAGCATCATTAAAGATATGTATTTATGCAAAGCGCTTAGAAAAGTGCCTGATACATAGTAAACATTACATAAGCACTTCTTCTTCTTTTCATTATTGTTATTATCATCACCATTACCATTTTTAGTGCATTCTATAGGTCAGGAGCTACTTATCACACACTCTCCATAAACACTGGGGGGAACGTGACAGAGACTACAGACTGGTAGCCCCCCAGGCTGAAGCCAGTCTTCAGCTATGCTTTTCGTGGCCTGAAGCACATTTTCCAGAGCATTTCTAAAGTCCATATAAAAATCTAGTTTTGTGGGCACCCTTGGGGTACCTTCCTGTGTAGTACAATTGCATGGAAGGAAAGTTGAAGCCACCCGTGGGTACCCATCCCTCTAGGCACCAGAATATTACTACCTGGACTCTTGCAGCCACAGCCTTGGGACAAAGAGGTTCTTAAGGTAATTCAGAGCAGGGTTTCTGCCACAGGTTGGTTTTTGTTTGTTTTTATATTTCAGAGAGCAAGGGAGAGGGAGAGAGAGAGATGGAAGCATCAGTGATGAGAGAGAATCATTGATCGACTGCCTCCTGCATGCCCCCCACTGGGGATTGAGCCCGCAACCCAAGCATGCACCCCTGATGGGAATTGAACCCAGGACCCTTCAATCCGCAGGCCGATGCTCTATCCAGTGAGCCAAACCAGCCAGGATTATCACAGGTTTTTATTAGTATGGTTCCCGTTTTACAGACAAGCACACGGAGGCTCAGAGAGACTAAGGCACTCAGCCAAGGTCCCATAGCTGCATGACAGACGGAAGTAGGCTTGGAACCCAGGTTTGGATGATGCCACAGCCCAGCCTATGCCTCTCAGGGTCTCACAGGTGTCCCCACTTATGTCCGTCCAGGTTTCGAGTTCTTCGAGGCCAGTGCCAAGGAGAATATCAATGTGAAGCAGGTCTTCGAGCGCCTGGTGGATGTCATCTGTGAGAAAATGAATGAGTCCCTGGATTCCAGCTCCAGCCCCGGCAGCAATGGGAAAGGCCCCACCTTGGGGGATGCCCCACCTCCCCAGCCTAGCAGCTGTAGCTGCTAGAGATGGTACCCCATCCCCCACCCCCTCCTGCCTTGGCAGGGAATGTGACTGAGGCATGAGCCACAAGGGCTGTTTCCAAGCTCAGGGCACCCCCTTCCCTCCTGTCAGGTGTCAGCTGCCCCTCACTGCCCGCACCCCGCATGGCTCGTTTTCTCACCATCACCGCCAGCTGCCCAAGCAGCCCCCGTCATGAGCTCCAGACCCTGGGGACTCTGCATTAGGGTCTGGGATGTTGACATGCACGCGCTTGCTGCTTTCAGGTGTTTTAGTGGGGGCGCATGGGCAGCCCAGGGGTCTTCCACAGTGCCTTCTGGGCTCGAGCCATTGTCCACATCCATTCTGTGCTGGGCATTGTCTGGAGTTCACGAGCTGGCTGAAGGTCATTAGCCTTCTTCCTCACGCCTTGCAGGTTCTCGGAGTTCATCCTTGGAGATGTGGAAGGAGGCTCCTTGCTCAGGATCCCCTGCTCTGATCATGAGCCTGCCTATCAATCTCAGATCTCAAGGCTCCAAAGTGGGGAGGTGACTTTGGCCCTGGTAGACCCTTCCCTTCTGGCCTGCAGATCTCTGTCTGTGAAAACAGTATTAAAGCAGCTTTACCTGTTGTGAAGGGATAGGGGGACAGAATCTCCGGGCTTTGGGGACCCCGAAGTGCCTTCCGAGTTTCCCCAGAATGCTGCATCACCAGGACCCTGCCACTGTTTTGGCTGATCCATGGTGCCCCTGATCCAGTATTGAATTCTGGAATTATGCACCGGGGTAGGCCAGGCAGAGAATTGCCAACTCCCTATTTGGGGCTTTCTGCCAGGAGTTAACTTCAGAGCCAGGAGCCCTGGCTCTCCTGCCCAAACTTGCCTCCTAGGGCGCATTGGGTGATGTTTTAAGCAAGGTCTTTCCACATCTCACATCCTGCTAGAGAAGGAAATTGAGCAACGTTCCCATAGCCTGTCCTCCCGCCCTCCTGCCCTTGCTGGTGACTTTCTGCTGTAAGGACTTGGGCTCCTTTCACGTGAGCACCGGTGAAGAACCAGTGCCCGTTTCCTGAGCCATGTCATGGGTGGGGCCCAGAGACGGGGCCTTTTTTGCTAATGGAGGAGTCACTCTAAGGAATGTTTGGGGTCTGGGCTGGAGGAGTGGAAGGGTAGGGTCGTGTAACTGCTACTGCCTCTTTCACTTCATGACATAGCTTGGGAGTGGCAGCCGGATGGGGAATGGCCTGGGGACAGTCTCCCTGGTGGAGGCTTGGGTTCTCAGCTGCCCCGGGCTCCTGGGATCTACCATCTTCACACACACCCAGCTCAGTGGCCCTTTCTGCCCTGGAACACTAACCGACACCTCACAACTTGACAGACACTGTGAGGACAGCCTAAACCGATAGATAGTCTGTGTTCCCAATTCTACTGTCCCAGCCCCTGCTGGCAAGATGACCTCCTGTAGCCTTAAAGGTCTCCACCTCCTCCACTGCGGAACAGGGAAGGTCTGATTCAAGTTTAACATTAGCCCTCACCTTTCTGGAAACTCTAGATTGAACCTGTTTCTAGAGGGTCCCATGTACCCCGAATCAGGGTCTGCCCTGAGAGTTTCAAAGCGAGGATATCTCTGTACACCAAACAGTTAAATGACTGGTGAAAGGATCAAGTTTTGGGAGACACACAAAGTGAGAAGATCTGAATGCTTGGGGAGGGAATCAGAAATGCTCATTGCTTTAACATGAAAGTGAAATTAAATTAGTTAAAAGTCTTTTTAAGCTGCACCACAGGCTGTCAAGATGTCATTGGCCAGTCCATTCTTGCTGAGCTGCTGCCAGAAAAAATGGTGGGTCAGGAGGGGCGAGCTGCCTATTGTCACGGCCTGTGTGATGCAGCGTTGGTCATATCTTGTATCTGACTCAGTCTAAGCTTTCTGTGCACACAGTTTTAAAACCTTTCAGCTTCAAGTAACAACTGAGGCAGCTGCCTCCGGGTTCTCTCAAGACTGGGAAGCATGTAGGAGCATAATATGTATTTTGGTTTCTTCTAAAAATAATGCAAGTTTTTATTTCATGATGTATGGGAGGGAGGGTTTGCTCAAGATAGTCTCTGGGGAACTGAAATGGATGTGCTCCGGGGTCACTGAGGGAAGGGAGGCTTGTTGAGTTTACAAACAAAAATAAACCAAAGGCTGTGGGAAAACCACCTCCCAGCCTCGGGGAGCCGGGTCTGGAGCTGGTGCCTGAGGCGGGGTGCCTGGGTGCTGACCCTTCTTACTATTTGCTTTTAGCAACTTGTCTTTCCACAGGCCGTTCGGTGGGAAATGGCCATGATTGCTGTGGTTTAGGGTTCTGCTTTCTTTTCTTTCTTTCCTGGCTTCTCTGGGGGTCATATTCTTGTGTCATTCCCTCCAACTAAACTTAGAAAAACAAGCAAAGGGTGAAATTTGGTCCCCGTGTTGAAGCGCTAATTCTGCTAACTGGTTTCGTCTCCCCCATAATCCCAAAACACTACGGAGAGAGCTCTCGGCCTGCTCATTTCTATCCTGGATGTGGTTCTCCTGCGTCAGCGATTCTCTGATGTCCATTGGAAAGACGTTGCACTTTTCTCCACAAGAAAAAGAAATTAAAGCCATTGTGCCCAGATGCAGTTGTTTTTTTATTTCCATTAGTGAAATGCGATTTCCAGGAAGAGGGCCGTTGAATCACAGCCAAGCAGATGGTTGAGGGCCGTGCGGGATGTGGCAGATTCCGTGTTAGTCCGGGGAGACTCAGGCCTGGGGCTGTCTAGCTGGAACTCATGGCCAACCCTTTGGCTCTGGAAGCTTCCTCTGCCTGGAGAGCAGAGAGGATAATGTTGCTCCAACTACTTGTACTAGGAAGGTGAGTCCTCCACCCCAGCAGCCAGAGGGGCGCCTGTGAGCACCCGCGTCTGGTCACGCCCCTCTCCTCAGAACGCTCCATGGCTCCCACCTGCCTGGGAGTAAATGCCAAAGTCTCCCTGTGGCCTACAGGGTACGGCATGACCTGACCAGCCACCTCCCTGCTCTCCTCTTTTCCCACTTGCCCCTACACTTGCTATATTGACCTCCTCGCTGCTGTTTGAACACACCAGGCCCCTGCCTCGGGGCCCTCGCTTGAGCTGTGCCTCTGCCTGGAACTCTCCTACCCCATGTAGTCACAAAGCCCCCCTCACTCATACCCCCTTTCAGGTCTTCCACAAATTTCACCTCCTCATTGTGGGGTCCCCCCTTATCCTGCAATTTAGTACTTTAGTACTGCAACCCCTCCTTCCCAAGGCCCCTAGAATACAAACTACTATTTCATTTTCTCATTCAATGTCAATATGTATTTCCTCCAATAGTGTCAGCTAAGTGCAGGGATTTAAAAATATTTCACTGCCACACCCAGCTCTGTTCCTGTCTGCTACAATAAGAAAGAAATACTTGGTCTTTGTCCCTGGTTCCTAGCATCTCTCTCTCTTTTAAAACATTTTATTGATTTTTTACTGAGAGGAAGGGAGAGGGATAGAGTTAGAAATATCGATCAGCTGCCCCCTGCACACAGTCCGAAAGCCAACGCTATATTCACTTAGCCAAACCGGTTAGGGCTCTTTTTTTTTAAATATATTTATTTTTTTATTTCAGAGAGAGAGAAGGAGAGAGAGATAGAAACATTAATGATGAGAGAGGATCATTGATGGCTGCCTCCTGCACACCCTCTAGCAACCCAGGTATATGCTCTTGGCAGGAATTGAACCTGGGACTCTTTAGTCCACAGGCTGACACTCTATCCACTGAGCCCAGCCAGCTAGGTTTAGCACACATCTCTTAAAACCCTGTTATCTCTGGAGGGAGGGCTAAGCGTCTTTTGTATGCTAACCAAAAGACTGGGGGAGGCGGTTGTAGCTTCAGGATGGGAGTTGGTCTCCAGAAAGACCAAGCCATGATTAGAGTGTTGGCACTCTCAGTCCTGCCCGCTGGCCTCCGGGGAGAAGAAGGGCTGGAGGGAGAGTGAGTCACCAATAGCCAATGATTTAATCAATCATGTCTTTGTAAGGAAACCACCATGAAAACCCTAAACTATGGAAGAGTTTCCGCGTTGGTGAGCACACGGCCGTGCTGAGAGCGTGGTACGCCCAGAGAAGGCATGGAAATCCCACACCTTCCCCATACCTTGTCCTGTGCATCCCTTCCATCTCACCGTTCCTCAGTTGTTGCTTTTTATTTATATTTTTAAATATGTTTTTATTCTGAGTTGTAGCTTTTGTAATAAACACAATAATGGTAAAGTGCTTTCCTGATTTTTGTGAGTCATTTTAACGATCAAACTTGAAATGGAAGGAAGATGACAGGAAAGCCCTGCCTGTAACCAACTCAGACAGAGGTGTGTCTCACCTGGGGACACAACACTTGCCACTGGCATCTGAGATGGGGACAGTCCTGTGGGACTGAGCCCTTAAACCCATGACTTCTGATGTGGAACTCTGGGTAGTTAGTTTCAGAACTGAATTGAACTGTGGGACACCCAGCTGATGCCTGCAGATTTGCTTGATATGGAAAACCCAAATATTTGGTGTCAGAAGTGTGAGTAAAAAGTTTGTCTCTGACACACAGCAGGTACTGTACAGATGTTTGTTCAGTGAATGAATGAACTGCAGAACCTCACTGAGCTAGGTTCAAAGACTTGCACAGGGTACCAGGATTCTCATCCCTGCTCTCTGTGCCTTCTCTCTGCAGCCTCTCCCCTACAAGGTGGCCCCCTCTGAACCATGTGAGTTGTGGGGGGCGATGGGGGTAGTGGAAGCTGCTCTTTCCTAGTAACCCTAGTTAACTTCCCCAAACCAGGTCTCTTGGCCACCTGGGTCCCAGTCCATGCCTGAACCAATGCCTGAGGTCAGACAGATGAAACGTGCTGTTGGCTGGCTGGGGGGTATTTGGCCCGCCCCCACCCCCTACCCCCCAACTTAGGGACAGAAATCTGAGAGGTAGGCTGGTTCCAAAGAAAGCTAATGGCAGTTGATTGCAGCAATAGCAAATATGACTGCGCCCATTTTATTATCCTCCCCAAAAGAAAGATGGAAAAATTAGATTAATTACCATTTGCAACCCCCCAATAGAAGAATCCATTCAGTCTGCTATGGTCACTGGATGAAACCCTAGTTTTCATGATTCTTAGCAGTGATCATGGCCACCCCTTAATTGGGTAAATATATTAAGTCCCCATGCCCAGGCCACAGCTCAGTCCAATTAAATCAGAAGATGGGGAGATGATGTAACCACAGAACCAGCTCAAACTGGTCCTATCCTGTTTCTAATGTCAACTGATGGATGTTGGTGCCAATTCAACAACAATAGGAATCCCCAATTTGTGGTGTGGTGAAGAAAGAAATTATTCAGTGCAAAACACCTCAGTGGTGACACAGCACAACTGTGAGGCAGCCCTGGGGCCAGGCCACTCTCCAACTTGCATACGGTACCAGGATCCCCATCCCTGCTCTCTGTGCCTTCTCTCTGTAGCCTCACCCTGTAGCCAGCTCTGCTCCTGGCTGGTCTGCACTGGCCTGCTGTGTCCGCCTGCTCTGTGCTGCAGTGATCTGCTCCACTGCCTTCTGGCCTGATCTGTTCCTTTCAGTCTTAGGTGGAAAGGAAAGTGTGCTCCCAGAGCCGCAGGAGAGCTGGCTTATATAGACACAAGTCCCCACCCCCGGCCCCTGATTGGTGTGTCCTCATGCAAATGAGGACTCCAACTCTTCAGAAGTTTGATTGGTCCAAAAGGTACTGTCCCAGTGGGTCAGAATAGAACTGTTCTAGTTGACCAGAGCTTTGCAGCGCCAGTTGGATGGGAAAGCCCCAGTCTTATGGGTTGAAATAGGGTTCCAGGCCCTCCGTTATCAGGGCTGGCTCAGATGGCAGAAACAGTGCAGGCAGGCGAGTCAGTGCAGAGACAAGTAGTTCAGTGCAGGCTTCTCCCTGAAGTGCAGTTTGTGTGAGAGGCCCCTGGGTAGAAATGGCTGCCAGGCTCTGTTTTCATTTTTTTAATATATTTTACTGTCTTTTTACAGAGAGGAAGGGAGAGTGAGAGAGAGAAACATCAATCAGCTGCCTCCTGCACACCCCTTACTGGGGATGTGCCTGCAACCAAGGTACATGTCCTTGACTGAAATCGAACTTGGGACCCTTGAGTCCACAGGCCAATGCTCTATCCACTGAGCCGAACCCGTTAGGGCTAGGCTCTGTTTTTAAAAATTTGAGCCCAGATAGCCACCATGGAACCCTTCTTAGTAGGTATCTTCGTTCTCAGGGTTCACACTAATAGGACCCAGAACCAAAGTTTAAACCTATGATTCACCACTTGTGAGTAGCACATGTGAACACCACTCACAAGTAACACTTGTGAACCCTTAGCTGCTTCCCCCACAGAAACAAAGGACCCAGACATGATCAGAACCTGTTGTTGAGGAAGATCCCGTGTTGAAACTCCTTACACTATTTATTAGTTTTTATTTATTGATTTTTAGAGAGAAAGAGAAAGGGAGAGAAAGAGAGTGAGGGCAACACCAATTTGTTGTTTCACTTATTTATACACTCATTGGTTGATACTTGTTAGGGGTGCCCTGGTTGAACCCATAACCTTGGTATAGCACCACGACATTCTAACCAACTAAGCTACCTGGCCAGGATGAGACTCCTTAAATCTTGCCCCATACCCTGGAAGGAGAAGACAGACTTAAGCTTTGTCTCCTGTCTCTTTGCAGGTTGACCTCACAATAAATGTTCTTTTTTTCCTCCTCAAAAGCTTAGAGGCCAGCATGGCTCAGTGGTTGAGCCTTGACCTATGAACCAGGAGGTTGCAGTTTGGTTCTAGGTCACATGTCAGGGCTGCAGGCTCGATTCCCAGTGTGGAGCGTGCAGGAGGCAGCCAATCAATGATTCTCTCTCATCAATGTTGTTTCTATCTCTCTTCCCCTTCCCCTTCCTCTCTGAAATCAATAAAAACATACTTAAAAGAGAAAAAAGAAGAAGTTAGTGTCATAGTATTGGCTTCTGTGTCCATTAGGCCTTGCTTGGTAACCCTGGGGTCCAAGCTTGAGTATTTTGTTAAACTCCCAGGAGGTTCTGGTATACAGCCAGGGCTGAGAGCAAGTGATTTACAGGAAATACAGGGGAGAGAGGAACCAGGTAAAGGTACCACAGAGCAGAAACAGCAAAACCAGAAGGTATGGAATTCCCAGCATTCTACACTCTTCCTGCAACAAATCAAAGGAAGGCGGGGTTGGAGAAAAGGAGGAAATCTAGAGCAGCCGTTTCTCAAAGTGTGTTTCCTGTGTCAGCAACATTGTCTGGGTACATGTTAGGAATGCAGATCCCTGGCCCTCAAGATCTCCCGAGTCAGAAGCTCTGGTGCAGGGAATGGGACTTTAACAAAACATCTAGAGGATTGCAATGTGTGCTCTAATTTCAGGACTACTGGGATTCAAATTAAAGGGACGTAGAAGACATGACACACATAACATGTGGAGCTTGTTTGGATCCCAGTTCAAAGATACCAAATGTACAATGCCATTTTGAGCCAATCAGAGAAATTCGATCATGGCCTGTGTGTTTGGTGATGCCAAAGAATGGCTGCCGATTGTCTAGCTGTTGTCTTAGTTCATTCAAGCTGCTATAACAGAATATCAGACTTGGTGGGTTATAAACAACATTTATTTCTCACAGCTCGGAGGCTGGTAAGTTTAAGACTGAGGTGCCAGCAGGTTACTGGGTCCTCACATGGTGAGGGAGCTCTTCGGAGTCTCTATTACAAGGGCACTAATCCCATTCATAAGAGTCCCACCTCCTAATACCATCAGTTTGGGGATTAGGTTTCAACATACAAAATTTGGGAGGAGGAAACCAAGATGGCAGAATAGGTGAACACCTAAGCTGCTGCCTCGCACAACAATTTCAAAATTACAACTAAAAGACAGAACAGACACCATCCAGAACCACAGGAAAGCTGGCTGAATGAAAATTCTACAGCCAGAAGTAAAGAGAGGGGCTCATGAAGACTCAGAGGAGCTATAAAAAGCTGAGGTATGGAGACACGTGCGTGGAGAGGACGGGCAGAGGAGGGTCTGGCTGGCTTCCTCTAGTGGGAGGGAGATGGAAAATCCCAACTGCACTGAGCCCCAGCTCCAGGTGAAACTCATAGGAAGAGTCTGGACTGTTGTGAAAAGGAAGGAGTGCATGGAAACTTAGGGGAGCCAAGAAAGACTGAAGTCTGGGGGCTCATGAAAGTGCATGTGAAAGTGTGTACACAGAGCTTTGACTGCTGATTGTGCCTGGCTTCCTCTAGCAAGAGGAAAACAGAACCACACAACAGCATTGAAATCCAGGTCCAACTGCACTGAACCCAAGTTTCGGGCAAGACCCTGGGGACCCAGACTCATACGGGTCCTCAGAGCGCACAGAAACTCAGAGGAACCAAAAGGCAGAAGTCTGGAGGCAAGCCCACATGTGCAGACACAGCTGATCCTCACAACCAACTGGCTTGGAGGTCAATCTCCCACAGTGATACCAACAACAAACAAGAATTAACTACAATAAGACTGTACACACAGTTCACAAAGGGGTGCATCAAGAGTGTCCACCTCAGGTAACTGGGGAGGCAGAGCTACTGGGCCACATAGGACCGCTAGCACACAAAGCTACTCTATCAACTCAGGGAAACAGCGAAATATGCGGAGACAAAAGAATAGATCACAAACGAAAGAAATGGAGGAAAACAAATGACTGGATATAGAGTTCAAAACCAGTTATAAGGTTTTTTTAAGAACTTCCTAGAAAAAAAAAATGGATAAATTTAGCAAGACCCAAGAGGAAATGAAAAGAATCAACTAGAAATTAAATATACACTGACTGAAATAAAAAATATTATACAGAAACCTAAAAGCAGACTAGAGGATCTCAAGAATCAAGTCAAAGATTTGAAATACAAAGAGCAAAAAACACTCCACTGGAAAAGCAAAAAGGAAAAAAGAGTCTAAAAATGTGAAGATAGTATAAGAAGCCTCTGGGACAACTTCAAGCATACCAACATCAGAATTGTGGGGGTTCCAGAAGAAGAGAGAGAGCAAGATACTGAAAACCTATTTGAAGAAATAATGACTGAAAACTTCCCCCACCTAGTGAAAGAAATAGACTTACAAGTCCAGAAAGCACACCAAACCCCAAACAAAAGAAATCCAAAGAGGACGACACCAAGACACATCATAATTAAAATACCAAGAGCAAAAGACAAAGAGAGAATATTAAAAGCAGCAAGAGAAAAACAGTTAATTACCTACAGGGAGCACCCATTCGACTGTCAGCTGATTTCTCAACAGAAACTATGCAGGCCAGACGGGAGTGGCAAGAAATATTCAACGTGATGAATAGCAAGAACCTACAACCAAGAATACTTTATCCAGCAAAGCTATCATTCAGAATTGAAGGTCAGATAAAGAGCCTCACAGATAAGAAAAAACTGAAGGAGTTCATCACCACCAAACCAGTATTATATGAAATGCTGAAAGGTATTCTTTAAGAAGAGGAAGAAGAAAACAGTAAAGGTAAAAATTATGAACAACAAATATATATCTATCAACAAGTGAATCTAAAAATCAAGTGAATTGAAAATTTGATGAACAGAATAATCTGGTGAATATAATAGAATTAGGGGCAAAGAAAGGAAGTGGACTGATAATTCTCAGGGGGAAAGAGGTGAGGAGGGGTGCAGGAAGAGACTGGACAAAAATCATATACCTATGGATGAGGATAATGCGGGAGAGGTAAGGGCAGAAGGTGGGGTGGGAACCAAGTGGAGGAGAGATATGGGGGGGGGGGAGAGGAACAATTGTAATAATCTGAACAATAAAGATTTATTAAAATAAAAAAAAGAAAGGAACAGAAAAGAACTACAAAAACAATCAGAAAACAATAAAATGGCAATAACTACATACTATCAATAATTATTTTAAATGTAAATAGATTAAATGCTCCACTTGAAATAGGAATGAATAAAGTGTTATCCTAATATATAAAAACCCTGGGTCCCTCAGGACCAAAGGCTTGACCAACTGGAAGTCAGTCCTGATGTCAGTGCTGGATTGCTGTGGCAACCCAGCACTGATTGCTGCAGCTGCAGGCGTGGTGACCCAGCACTGACTGCTGAGGGGGCTGCAAATCAGGCCTGGAGAGAAACCTGGAGAGAGAAGCAGGATCTGATCCATAGCACCTCAATTCCTCTCTAGGCCTCCTGCTGATTAGGCCCCATTGATAGGCCCAGAGATGCTAATTGGCATAGAAACCGATGAATCAGAACCAAATCTGGGTGAAGTGTAAGGAGCCAATGGCGCCTAGGAGGCAGAGCTTTGGACGCTGACTGGCATAAAAGCCGACCAATCAGAAACAAATTGGGTGGCAGAGGCGGGCAGTTGGAGGTGAGATCAGGCTTGCAGGGTAGGACAGTTGGGGGCCAGATCAGGCAGGCAGGCAGAGGCAGTTAAGGGTGATCAGGCAGGCAGGCAGAGGGATTAGGGAAGTGGCCGGCAAACTGCGGCTCTGTTGACTAATGAGTTTGTTGACCACTGGGATAGGGGTTTAATTAATTACAAGGAACAACAACAGCCTGTAATTATTGGAATCGAGAGTCTAGGTCAGTGGTTTGCAAACTCATTAGTCAACGGAGTGGCAAACCGTGGCTCACGAACCGCATGTGGTTTGAGAGCCACAGTTTGCCAATCACTGGGTTAGGGGCAATCAGGCAGGCAGGCAGAGGCAGTTAGAGGTGATCAGGCAGGCAAGTGAGCAGTTAGGAGCCAGTGGTCCCAGATTGCGAGGGGGATGTCTGACTTCTGGTTTAGACCCGATCACAAGGGGTCACCAATTGGAGAGTGTGCAGGCTGGCCTAAGGGAACCCCCTCTTCATGCACAAATTTTGCGTACCAGGTCATTAGTACACACACATACACACACACACACACACACATATATATATATATACATATATGTATATATATGTATATATATATATATGCAAGGAAATATTACTCGGCCATAAAAATGAATGTAATCTTACCATTTGTGACAGCATGGATGGACCTAGCAGATATTATGCTAAGTGGAATTAGTCAGACAGAAAAAGACCAATACCATCCCCACTTAATATCTGTAATCTAAAGAGCAAAATAGAGAATCCAAGATGGCGGCATAGGTAAACACCTACACTGCTGCCTCGCACAACAATTTCAAAACTACAACTAAAAGACAGAACAGACAGCATCCAGAACCATAGGAAAGCTGGCTGAGTGGAAATTCTACAACTAGAAGGAAAAGAGAGGGGTTCACAGAGACCCAGAGGAGCTGCAGAAAGCTGAGGTACAGAGACACAAGCGTGGAGAGAGCAGGTGCCTGAGTACCTGGCTGGCTTTCTCTGGTGGGAGGGAAATGGAGACTCCCAACAGCATTGAGCCCCTTATCCTACGGCACTGAGCCCCAGGTCCAGGCGAGACTCATGGGGGGAGTTTGGATTGTGAAAAGGGAGAAGTGCACGGAAATTTAGGGGAGTCTCAAAAGGGCAGAAGTCTGGGGGTGCGCACAGCACTGCGCACAGAGGACCAACTGCTGATTGTGCCGCTGGCGGGAGACAGAGCCTTCCAACTGCGCCACTTCTAACTCCACTAAACCCCAGTCTCGGGCGAACCTTGGGGACCCAGACTCATATGGTCCCAGAGCGCAGGGGAGCCGGAAAGGTAGCAGTCTAGAGACACTGCACATGCACACACATGGACTGCTCCAGTGATTACCCAGAGTCACCTGAGACCCAGGGGTGGAGCTGACTGAAAGACAAGGCGGTCTGTTAAGCCCTGAGACTCTACCCATCCCAAGCTCAACAAAGAGGCTTTTGCAGTTTTGCAAGTCTTATATTATAAGGCTGAATCCAACACAGAAGTTTTCCCAGCACAGTGAAAATGCAGAGACAAAGGAAGAGATCACAAACAAAAGAAATGGAGGAAAACAAACGACTGGATATAAAGTTCAAAAACACGCTTATAAGGTTTTTCAAGAATATCCTAGAAAAGATGGATAAATTTAGCGAGACCCAAGAGAAGATGAAAAAGGACCAACTAGAGAAGAAAAGGACCAACTAGAAATTAAATATACACTGACTGAAATAAAAAATATTATACAGAGACATAACAGCAAACTAGAAGAAGGCAAGAATCAAGTCAAAAATTTGAAATATAAAAAATCAGAAAATACTCAACTGGAAAAGCAAGAAGAAAAAAGAATCCAAAAATGTGAAGACAATGTAAGGAGCTTCTGGGACAGTTTCAAGCATACCAACATCAGAATTGTGGGGATGCAAGAAGAGAGAAAGCAAGATACTGAAAACCTATTTGAAGAAATAATGACTGAAAACTTCCCACATCTGGTGAAAGAAATAGACTTACAAGTTTAGGAAGCACACAGAATCCCATATAAAAGGAATCCTATGCCAAAACCGGTTTGGCTCAGTGGATGTTTAATTTCTAGTTGACTGAAAGGTCCCAGGTTGGATTCCAGTCAAGGGCATGTATCCTGGTTTCGGGCGCATCCCCAGTAGGGGCCGTGCAGGAGGCGGCTGATCCATGTCTTTCTCTCACCAATGTTTCTAACTCTCTATCCCTCTCCCTTCCTCTCTGTAAAAAATCAATAAAATATATAAGCAAAAAAAAAAAAAAAAAGCAAAATAAACTAACAAGCAAGACTAAAATAACTTCATAGATGCAGAGAACAAAATGATAGTTGCCAGATGGGAGGAGGCTTAGGTGGCTCAATGAAAACAGTGAAGGTATTATAAGAAGTACAAATTAATTATGGGTATGTAAAATACCGTTTAAGGATTTTAGTCAATAATATTATACCAATTATACATGTGTCAGGTGGGTGAAAAATGTATGGAATCATTTTGTCAGTTATCTCAATGTCTAACTACTATGTTGTACAATTGAAACTAATACAATATTGAATGTCAACTGTAATTGAGAATAAATTTTTTTAATTAAAAAATACAAATTTTGGGGAGACACACATATTCAGTCTGATGTTATAATGGCATTAGGGTTGTGAACACAAATGTATATATTTTAAAATTTTATTTTAACCTTTATTGTTGAGAGTATTACAGATGTCCCACTCTTCCCCCCATTGCCTCCCTTCACCTGGTTCCCTCCTCACTGCAGATCTTCACCACCTATTATCTGTGTCTATAGGTAATGCAAATATGCATATAAATTCTTTGGTTGATCTCTTCTCAGCCCCCCACACCCCTTCCCTCTGAGATTCACCAGTGTGTTCCATGTTTCCATGCCTCTGATTATATTTTATTCATCAGTTTATTTTGTCCATTAGATCCCTTAATCATATTTATTTATTTATTTATTTATTTATTATTTTTAAAATTAAATTTTTATTCGTTTCAGAGAGGAAGGGAGAGGGAGAGTGAGGTAGAAACATGCCCTCCTGCATGCCCCCTATTGGGGATAGAGCCCACAATGTAGGCATGTTCAATTCCTTGATCAGAACTGAACCTGGGACTGACTCTTCAGTCCACAGGCCAACCCCTCTATCCACTGAGCCAAACCAGCCAGGGCTATTTTGATTTTTAGATTCAATTGTTAATAGGCATGTGTTTATTGCCATTTTATTGTTCATATTTTTGATCTTTTATTTCTTCTCTTTCTTCCTCCTCCTCCTCCTTCTCCTTTTCCTCTTCCTCCTCCTCCTCCTCCTCCTCCTTCTTCTTCAAGAAGACCCTTTAAAATTTCATGTAATACTAGTTTGGTATTGATGAACTCCTTTAGCTTTTCCTTATCTGGGAAGTTCTGTATCTGACCTTCAATTCTAAATGATAGCTTTGCTGGGTAGAGTATTCTTGGTGGTAGGTTCTTGCTATTCATCACTTTGAATATTTCTTGCCACTTCCTTCTGGCCTGCATAGTTTCTGTTGAGAAATCAGCTGACAGTCATATGGGGTACTCCCTTGTAGGTAGGTAACTGCTTTCTCTTTCTGCTTTTAAGATTTTTTCTTTGTCTTTAACCTTTGGCATTTTAATTATGTATCTTAGTTCTGTGCCTCCACCCCTCCTACTAGTCTCCATGTATTTTCTTCTTTACTTCTCTAGTTGTAGGACTTCTGTTCAGCCAGTTCTCAATGATGGTTGTTCTGAATTTAAGTTGTAATTTTAATGTGGTTGTGCAAGGCAGCAAGTACCTGTGTTTACCTATGCTGACAACTTGGTTCTCCTCAAAAACATATTTTTTTAAAAAAGAGAGAGAAAAGGGGATAATGAAACAAGTAATGTTAAACTCTTGGTGATTGCTGAATCTGGGTTAGGAATACATGGGAGTTTCTTTGGACAAGTTATCTTTTGTGAATATTTTAGATTTTTTCCCACTTAATCATTTACCAAATAAGACGGTTGCATGTGAAGGCAGGCCATGTCAGGTATTTAGAACTAAAATCATTGCCAGTTAGTATGAAAAACAAAGTGAAGGAAAAAAGAAAGAAAGAAAACAAACAAACAAATAAATAAAGCGAAGGAGAAAGGAGTCGGGATCCTCAATCTTTTATTATCAATCTTCCTTCAAAAAGCAGTGAGTGCCTCAGAGAAACAAAAATGAGACCACATCTCCAACAGCCAGGTAAAATGAGACCACATCTCCAACATCTAGGTGGGCCCAGGTGTCCTGTCCTCCCCAGGTCTGTCAGCCCAGCTTCACAAACAGCAACAAGGTGACAAGAATTCCAGGCAGCTGAAATGGAAGAAAGAAACATTGAACCAACTTGAGGGACTTCTGGAGCCGGAATCAAATTGGAGCATAGAGGCAGGGAGCATCCTGTTCCAGAAACGGTTTTACGCATGGCCTAAGGTTCCTCAGGGTCAAGTTGGAGGACATTTGGACCTGTTAACTTAGTTTCAGTGGTGGGTACAAGGTGGAGGCCTTTCAGGAGGCTAAGCGGTCATTCTTCCTTTGCTTCTTCCCTCAGGTCTTATCTCCTCTCTCTTCTGTTCTCCCCTGGATCCTGAAAACTACATTTCCCAGAAACCCCTGCCTTCTTCCTTCCTGTTAGATTTGGCCAATAGAAAGCACCAGTGAGAGATGGGAAGATGAGGGAAAGTTTGAAGTATTCTCCACTCCCTCCTCTCTTCTGCTCATCCTGAATGCTCCAAGCCTGCTCTCCCCAGCTCTTCAGGACTAGAAGTAACAGCTCCCCAAGTTGCTAGCCCCTGAGTGCCTCAACATCCCTTATTTTCCTTAACTCTGCCCACACCTCTGCAGAGGTTCCTGTCAGAGTCTGGGGCGCACCAAGGGACCTAGAGTAAAATCCCCTCCCACCATCCACATGCACTTTGAAAACACAGAAGGTCCAGACCCAGCCAGCCCCACCCCCATTGGGTGAGACCTAGACCCAGCCGGCCCCACCCGTCAAGCCCCTCCAGGTGCGGAGGGGTGCAGCCTCAAGTCCCCCAACCCAATGCCAGGGCAGGGGGCATGGCTGAGGTCCCCATCAAGCCCCAAGGGGTGGGGTGCATGGCCTGAGGTCCCTTGCCCTCACCAGACACCATGCAGCCTTAGGTCCCTGCTGTTCAGTTGTGATGTTATGGATCCCAGCTAATTTGCATATTCTTCTATTATATAGATAGATATTCCCTATGCTGTACTTTACATCTTCATGACTATTTTGTAGCTATCAACTACTCTTCCTCCTTCTCCTCTTCTTCTTCCTCCTCCTCCTCCTTCTTTATTTTTAAATGATTTTATTATCTTCTTTTAAAAAATACATTGTTATTGATTTCAGAGAAAGGAAGGGAGAGGAGAGATAGAAACATTGCTGAGAACTTGACCTGTATGGCTCAGTGGTTGAGTGTCGACCTGTGAACCAGGAGGTCAGGTTTGATTCCAGGTCAGGGCACATGCCCAGGTTGTGAGCTTGATCCCCAGTAGGGGGCATGCAGGAGGCAACCGGTCAATGATTCTCTCTCATCATTGATGCTTCTATCACTCTCTGTCTCTCCCTTCATCTCTGAAATCAATAAAAATATAAATTTAAAAAATCTTTTAATTTGTATTAAAAAATAGAAACATCATATTTTTTATTTCTTCATCTATTGATGGCCACTGGGGTTGCATCCATATCTTGGCTATTATAAATAATGGTGCAATGAATAAAGGGTGCATATATTCTTTCCAATTAGTGTTTTGGGTTTCTTCAGATATATACCCACATGTCTTCTTCACCCTTTCTTTTCTTTTTCTTTTTTTTTTTTTAATCCTCACTGGAGGTTATTTTTCAGTTGATTTTTAGAGAGAGTGAAAAACTTCAATGGGAGACACACACATGATTGGTTGCCCCTTGCATGTTCCCTGACCAGGGCTGGGGATCAAGCCTGCAATTGAGGTACATGCCCTTGACCAGAATCAAACCCGGGACTCTTCAGTCTGCAGGCCAGCGCTCTATCCACAGAGCCAAACCAGCTAGAGCCATTGGTTGATTCTTGTATGTGCCCTGACTGGGGATCAAACCCGCAACCTTGGCGTATCAGGTCAGAATTCCAACCAACTGAGCTACCTGGCCTTGGCCACATTTTCCAATTTAAAAATCATATTTCTCACCTATCCCTGCGGGGTAGAAGGTCAGCTCCATGACAGCAGAAATTTTTGTTGGTTTAATTCTAAATTGTATCCTTGGTGTCTACGATAAAGTTTGTAGACACCTAGAAGATGCTCAGTTTGTGGAGTAAAAAAGATGTGGAAAACCTTTCTACTGCCTTTGTGTTATTCTCAGAAGAAAGTCAAACCCCTCTCTGTATCCCACAATATATTTATACTTCCTTGCCCGCATCCACCTGCCCTCATCTCCCGCTTCTTGTCCATCCTGCTACAGCCACAGGGGCCTCCCTGCCGGTCCTTGAGTAAGCCAAGCTTATCCCAGCCTCCACTGTTCCCTCTGCCTCCCCCCACACCCTCCCACCCCATATACACACATGGCTTTTCCTCAGGTCACTGGCCAACCGGCACCTCCTCAGACAGGCCCTGCCTAATCTTCCTTATTCCCTCACCATGTTTTACTGCCTCCCCACTTGCATGTCAGCGCCACATTGGCAGGGATTTTTGTCTTTTTTTTTCATCCCTGTTGTGTCCTCGGTGCCCTGAACAGTGCTTGGCATGCAGTAGGTGCTCAATACAAGGGTTTAGTGTGAAGCAGAGGAGCTGGGCTTACCTGTATCACTGCTGCCCCCAGTGAGCCTGCGCTCAGGTTGACACTCTGAGTCTTGGCTATTTTCAGGAGCTTGGGAAAACAGCCCTGCAGGTACAAATATCAGACAGGTGGGACCTCGTTAGGGGCTCAGAGACTCGAGGCCCTGTCACCTCCCACCCCTTTTTGGGCCATTCAAACTGCCCTCAGACTCAGGGAGGATAAAGGGACAAAGCTACAGGACCTTGGCTCGTCTCGCTTGACCATCCCCCAACATTCCAGCATTGCCCTAGCTTCCTCGTTCTTTCCACACACACACCCCAGAACACTCCCAGGTATCCATCTGTGCAAGTCATTACTAACTGTGGGATGCTGGAGAGGTCACTCCCCCTATTTGTGCCTCAGTTTCCCAACTCGGTCCACCTCACAAGACTTTTGAGTGGATTAAGAGAAAGAATCTACATGAAGTACCTAGCAGGGGCCTGACACAGAGCCAGCATTCAGGAACTGTTACATTATTTCTGAGTGTTCTTTATCTATGAACAGAGGGCTAACGTGTTTCTAGCACCTTCTCACTCGTTTCTTACAACAACCCCATAAGATAGGTATTTATTTTTCTCTTTCTTTTCCCCATTATATTTTATTGATGTCAGAGAGGAAGAGAGAGAGATAGAAACATCAATGATGAGATAAAATCATTGGTCAGCTGCCTCCTGCACCCCACCCCCCTTCCACAGTGGGGATCGGGCCCGCAACCCGGGCATGTGCCCTGACCAGGAACTGAACCGTGACCTCCTGGTTCGTAGGTTGACGTTCAACCACTGAGTCACGCCAGCTGGGCCCTCTGTTTTATAATGAAGAAACTGAGGCTCGGACAGTCGAAGAGATCAGACTCAGTGGGTGAGCAGAGCAGCTCCTCTCACCTTGCTGCGGCCACTGAGATGCCCCTCACCTTCTAGGCCGCCAGCACCTCTTGTTTTTGGAGGCTGGGGCTGCCTGGTGCGCACTATGTTGGCAGTTCAGTAGCCTCTTTCACATAATGAGTATTTATTAAGTGCCTATTGTGTGTGAGGCACTGGGCGCTGGAACCCAGCAATGTGAAGACAGACAACATTCTTGCGTTGGTGGGGCTGACATCTGAGTGGGGAAACCAGGTAATAGTACTGGTTAAGCACCAGACAGACACAGAGGCAGAGTAACTAGATGAAGTGAAATGGTGATTTGAGGGGAGATCCTATTATAGAGAAGGGGTGGGGAATAGTCCCAATGGAGCACAGACCAGAAGGAAGGGAGGTAGGAAGACAGTTAGGGGAAGAGAATTCCAGGCAGAAGGAACAGCCTAGGCAAAGCCCCCAAGGCTGGCAGGCGCCTGTTGTGTTTGTGTTGCCTCGAGGAGGCTGGTGTGGCAGCAGCAGGACAAGTGAGGGTGTGAGTCGGAGGAGAAGAGGTTGTGCAGGGCCCAAGAGTCCAGTGTGTCCACCTCTGAGTCCCAGGGTCCGGCTGCCAGTGGGAGCCATTCAGGGTGATGAATGAATTAAGGAATGATTCTTATTTCTTTCCTCAGAAAAGATGTGTTCATTCACTCATGACAGAGGTCAAGAGGAAGTTGGGTGGGAGTTTAAGGCCCAGGTCGGCCACTCCCTGGCCGTGGGAAGCTCTCTGTGCCTCAGTTTCCTCATCTGTAAAATGGGAGAAGAGCCTGGAGGGATGTGATGAGGATTGAATTAAAGTGAATGCCCGGCCCTGGTCAGTGTGGCTCAGTTTATTGGGCATCATCTTGGCACCAAAAGCTTGCTGGTTCAATTCCCAGTCAGGGAACATGTCCCGGTTGTGGGCTCGATCCTGGGTCAGGAGCATGCAGAGAGACAGAGAGACAGAGAGAGAAACATCAACCTGAGAGAGAAACACCAATCATGGGGGCTCAAACCCACAACCTGGGAACATGCCCTGACCAGAAATTGATCCCACCACCTTTTGGTGTATAGGACAACACTCCTACTGAGTCACACCAGCCAGGGCAAATATGCAATTTTTATAAAAGTCCCTGGTCTTGCAGAAACCGGTTTGGCTCAGTGGATAGAGCATCGGCCTGTGGACTGAAAGGTCCCAGGTTCAATTCCGGTCAAGGGCATGTATCTTGGTTGTGGGCACATCCCCAGTAGGGGGCGTGCAGGAGGGGGCTGATCGATGTCTCTCTCATCGATGTTTCTAACTCTCTATCCCTCTCCCTTCCTCTCTGTAAAAAAATAAAATATATTTTTAAAGAAAGCCCCCGGCCTTCAGGGGCTACCATGCTGGTGGCAAAAGAAATCGGGAGTTACCTCCTGATGGATGACGTCGGAGGACCCATTGTGCCCGGTGCAGGCCGCAGTCCCCATGGCCTTGCAACAGCTCCTGGGGTAGGTGTAGCCAGACGTCATCTCAAAGGAGGAACCAGAAAAATCCGTGTAGTTCTTCACCCCACAGCACTTCAGCTGCAGAGAGGAGAATAAACACTTGAAGACTTCCTTTCACATATTAAAATAACAAGAACAATAGAAGGCACAGTCACCATGGCTACTGTGTAGACAATAGTCACAATATTCCAGGGCCCATCCCCATTGTGGCTCAGAACACTCTGTGGTTCTCATCTGACTTGGGGTAGAAGCCGACGTCCTCTTCATGGCCTGCCAGACCCTGCAAGACCGGCCCTGTCACCTCCAGGCCTTCAGCTCTGCCCACTCTCCATTTTACTCTCTCAGCTTTAGCCTCCTGTCTCCTTGATGTTTCTCAAACACACTTAGCCTCAGGGCCTTTAGATAGGCTGTACCCTCTTTTTTTTTTTTAATTAGACCTAAATACACTGTTTTTCTTTTTCTTTTAAATTTACTTCAAAGAGGAAGGGAGAAGGAGAGATAGAAACATCAATAATGAGAGAGAACCATTGATAGGCTGCCTCCTGCATGCCCCCTACTGGGGATCCAGGCTGCAAACTGGCAGTGTGCCTGTTGGGGAATCAAACCATGACCTCATAGTTCATAGGCCAATGCTCAACCACTGAGCCATGCCGGCCAGGCTATGGCACTAGCTTTTGAGGAGGAAAATAAATAAAATATATATTTAAAAAAATAATTGAAACCAGGTTCTCAAACACCCAAGAAGGATTTGCAGACCATGTTCGCAGTGGCATTTCTCTCAACACCCCAAAGGTGGGGACAACTCAAGTGTCCACTGATGGATGATGGGTAAACAAAATGTGCTGTATCCACACAACAAAATAGTTTTCAACCTTAAAAAGGAAGGACTGCCGAGACCAGTTTGGTTTAGTGGATAGAGCGTCGGCTTGCAGACTGAAAGGTCCCGGGTTCGATTCCGGTTGGGGGCATCTACCTTGCCTGCGGGCACATCTCCACAATGAGCGTGCAGGTAGCGGCTGATGGATGTCTCTCTCTCATCGATTTTTCTGACTTTCTATCTCTCTCCCTTCCTCTCTGTGAAAAATCAATAAAATATATTTTTTAAAAAATAAAAAAAGAAAGGACCTACCGAAACCGGTTTGACCCAGTGGATAGGGCGTCAGCCTGTGGACTGAAAGGTCCCACCTTCGATTCCAGTCAAGGGCATGTACCTTGGTTGCTGGCACATCCCCAGTGGGGCGTGTGCAGGAGGCAGCTGATCGATGTTTCTCTCTCATCGATGTTTCTAACTATCTCTCTCACTTCCTCTCTGTAAAAAAAATCAATAAAATATATTAAAAAGAAAAAAAAAAAAAGGAAGGACCCATGCTAAAACATGTGTGATTCCAGTTGTATGAGCTCCCCAGAAGAGTCAGATGAATAGAGACAAAAAGTAGATGATGGGTGCCTGGGATGGGGGTGGGGAGAAGGGGAAGTGAGTGTTTAATGGGGACAGAGTTTCAGTTTGGGAAGATGAGAAAGTTCTGGAGCTGTTTGGCGGTGATGCCTGCACAACCATGTGAGTGTGCTTAAAGCCACTTCAAAATGGTTAAGATGATAAATTTTATGTTATGTACTAGAGGCCCAATGCACAAATTCCTCATGTGTGGGGTCCCTTGGCCTGGCCGACGATTGAAGCTGATCAGAGCTGATTGGGCCAGCCTGCTGGGGGCGGGTACAGGGGGTGAGGGGTGGGCAGAAGGGACCTTGGGAGGTTGGCCAGCTGTGCTGATTGATTGTAGGAGCATCTGCCCCCTGGTGGTCAGTGCCTGGTCATAGTGACCAATCATTCAGTTGACCAGTAGTAATGGTTGCTTAGGCTTTTATATATAGAGATATTTTATCACATTAAAAAAAAGATGTGACTCTCACCTTCTCCATGACCAAGTTCCATTCTATGGAAAAGTCATCTGGCTCATTGTAACCCCTGTAGTTCTTCTTCAGGGTCACGAAGTTGTATTCCAGGGCTGCTTCTTGAACCTCAAAGATGAAACAGGAAGCCATGAATACACAAAACAGCAAGGTGCCCCTTTGGTGAGGTTTCCTGGGGACAGAGCCAGGGGGTGGGGGCTTCCCTTCTGTTTCCTTCACGGTCCTTCCCCTCAGCCACGGGTCTGTGCTGGCAGATGGCAAATCCAGGCTCCTGTCAGCCCAGAGAGGCTCAGGGAGGCACAGGGAGCGCGTGGGTCGAGCCGAGCGCATCTGGTCGTATCCATCACAAACCAGTTTGAATCATCTGCTCTTTCCAATCGCCCACACATCTGCCCCCCTCCCCCAATTTGGCTGTAATTCTATTAAAGACTTGAATATCATTGTTAGCAACTGAATCTCTCTCTCTCTCTCTCTCTCTTTCTCTCTCAACTGCATCTCTCTGTGCACAAGAAAAGAGACACATTTCTCTTTCTACTTTTTAAATAAAGGTCTAAATTTTAAACATTTCCCCTGAGTGGTGATACAGTCACATGGTTCAAAATTCACAAAGCACAGACGGGTAGACCGTGAAAAGGCTCCCTCCCACCTTTTTCTCCCAGCCAACAAGTTCCTCCCACTCCACAGTGACTGTCCCTGCTTCCCGTGTCCCCAGAAGAGACAGCCTCTGTGCGTCAGAGCAAGCATATCCGACGACTCTCCTCCTGGCTTCCTGGGACTCTCGGTCTGCACCTGGCCGGTTGCTGACAAGGGAGGCCACTGCTCTCGGCCCCTGCTCGCGTCCCCGTGGCCTTTGTCATTTCTGTGCTCCTGTGCCTGCTTCCCACTGCCAGCGACCGAGGGCTTCCCGTGGCCTCTCAGCCACAGCATCCAGGGAGCAGCACGCCAGTGGCTGGCGGGGGATGGGGGGATCAATACTGCAGCTTCCTGGGCCCGTGGGTGGAGAAGCCACTGTGTGTCCTGCTCCGGTCCCCAGTGCCCCAGCTGCCCTCAATGTCACCTTTTACAAACTGCATTCCCTTCCCTGCCTCACTTCCCTGTCCTACAGGTGCTTCCTGGGGTTACGTCTCAAATAAACCAGGAGCCTTCAAATTCTCTCCTCCGAGTTGGCCTCTGGAGGGACACAAATGAGGACATCACTGGGTCCTGAAGAGAGTGCCATCTTGTTCATGGACAGCCTTCTCCTTCCTTCTGTCCACCTGCATCCGACTGTCTGGTGATGGCTGTCATACCCTGCCCCTCCAGTGATGCGCACGAGGCCAGGGATTTCGCAATCCCGAAGGCATGTCATTCTCTCCACGGACACACAGATCCTTGGATAAAAATGGGATGGTGGGGTCAAAGCATCTGCTTGTCATTTGGATGGATTTTGCCAAACAGCCACGTTTTCCACATATTCCAAAGCCCAACAACGTGTACGGCGTTGCCCGTTGCTCCTTACCACCCACCACCCAGAGCAGGACAGATGGTCAGATGAACGGGGCCAGTTTCTTGGGTCCTTCGAGGGGAGGCCTGAGGTTTTCGGCTTTTCATGGCATCTTTAAAGGCCCAATCTCCCTCCTGGGGACCTGTGGGCCATCCTGGATCTCCGTCCATGAGCAGCTCAGAGCATGAGTGTCTCCCGCCTGGGGTGGAATGAGGGGCTTCAGTTGAGTCTGTTTCTTTTTAAAAAAAATTTTTTTTAAATTGATTTCAGAGAGGAAGGGAAAGGAAGAGAGAGATAGAAACATCAATGATGAGAGAGAATCATTGATTGGCTGCCTCCTGCATGTCCCACACTGGGGATCCAGCCCATAACCCAGGTATGTGGCCTTGACCAGAATGGAACCTGGGACCCTTCTGTCCGCAGACCAGTGCTCGATCCACAGAACCAAACCGGCGAGGGCTGAGTCTGTTATTTCTAATGCTGAACGGGAGAAGCAGCGCTGTACTTACAATTGGGAGGGAGGCAAGGACCAGTGTGGCGGCCGTGATTTCCACAATGAGGATGACAACCATCCACAGGAAGCACTGGAAGACACGGAGGGGGCCATGGGAGCCGAGTGGCGGGCGTTCCTGCCCACCCCCAGGCTGCGTGGGTGCCCCGGGTTTGAAAGAACGAACATCCAGGGGGTAGGAGCCTCTATTTCTTTCAGGTGTCACTTTCCTGGATGCAGGGTAGACTTAGGAACCAGCTAGCGGGACCCTCACTTCACGCCCAGCACTTTATGGTCGTCAGGGAGGCTTATGTGTCAGGTGTGGTAAAGGCTGCATGCTGCAAATATCAGGGACAGGGGTGGGGTGGGGAGGACAGGAGGAGGGGAGAAGCCTCAGAACCGCCACTGTGAGAATAGAGGTGACAACTGAAGGGGAGGGACAGGGGACAGGTCACACAGCTGCTTCTCCACCCACGGGCCCAGGAAGCTGCAGGAAGAAAATATCAGCATCCGCTGCCTAATGTTTCCAATAAATTCACTTGCACAGTGGAAAAGGATGGGAAATTTTGCAGGCAGAGGGGTGGTCTCCAAGTGACCCATCAAGGAGAAGCTGCCTCCTGCCCGTGTCTCAGTTTCCCCATCTGCACAATATGGAGGTGGGAGCAGCTCTGGGGGTCTCAGTGGATTCTGTGGAGCTTGAAGGCAGATGGGAGCAAAATAATGTCAGCTCCCTTTTCCTTTCATACATTTCCATTTATGCCTCTTATTATTATAATTAGAGGCCCAATGTACGAAGATTCGTGCAAGAATGGGCCTTCCTTCCCCTGGCTGCCTGCACCGCCTTCACTCGGGCCAGAGCCACCTTTCCGCCTTTCCACACTGTCCAGAGGCCTGGAGCTGCCTGTGTTGCCATCATCTTTGTTGGATTAATTTGCATACTCACTCCTGATTGGCTGGCTGGTGTCTCAAAGGTACCGTCAATTTGCATCTTTCTCTTTTATTAATGTAGATCATTATTACTACTAATTCATGCACTGGACGGGGGGCCCTTAGCCTTGCCTGCCCCCTCTCACAGCTCAGGAGCTCTCAGGGGCAGGAGGTGACCTGGCGATCAGAGGAAGGTGATGTCCCATCACACCTCTGCTGCTGTCACTGCTGGCAGTGCAAGCCTCGTCCGGCCCTGGTTTCCTGAGCCTCAGGTGGCCCTGGGTGGCTCGGGGGCAGAGGGGACTGGGGGACTCCAGAGGAGTCAGGCAGGTCTGGCTTCACCGCATGTCTGCCACCTCGGCAGGACTGAGGGGACTGGGTGCCGCCATCTTGTGGCTGTGGGGGCTGCCATTTTTGAGGGCAGGGCAATCAATTAGCATATTCTTTCTTTATTAGATAGGATTATTATTAAAGATCTGTTTGATGATTTAGGCTGAGTCACCCAGCTGCCAATGGCGGGGCTTATCTTGTCCTTATACAAAGAGACAGGAAAGTGCAGTGGATACAGCTCCTGGGTCCCCACAGCCCAAAGGGATAAATGTGGGTGCAGGGCTTAGCAGGCGTAGGAACCAGATTATGTAACAGATTATGAGGATTAATATTAATATCAATGTCACTCTTTCCCTGCCTCTGGGTGATTAGTGGCTCTATCTTCAGAATCTATCCCCAATCTACCCTTTCTCACCACCTCCCCAACTCCACCAGGTCTAGTCTCCACCATTCCCATTGGGCCCAGCACAGTGCCTCTGCTCTGGTGCTCCCCCCCTCCACTGATTCCCCCCATGGACACAAGAGGGCACCCATGAGCACCTGTGTCCCAAAGTCCCTCCTCTGCTCAGAACCTTCTGTGGCTTCCAAATCCATTGAAAAAACTTTTGCTTTTGTGAGTGAGGTCTCAGAGGCTTTGGAGGGACAGAGACTGACAGTAAAGCAGGTCAGATTTGCAGATGGGTTGGATGTGGGGTTGTGAAAGGGAGGACTCTGATTCCGCCAAGTTAAACTATGGTTAAAATAGTGCCCATATCACATTAAAGATAACATGAAATATTGTAGACACAGGACGTGGCTAAGAAATATTTGCTGAACCTAATTAAGAAAGGAGATTGAGATGATGGAGCTTCAGGGAGGAGGAGGGTGGGGGCAGGGTGCTCTAGGAGGTAACTAGAGTAAGAGTTTCCCTGAAACCCCCAAATTGAAATAACCAGAGACTGGTAGCAACTCCATAGAGGGAGGAAAACAAACACTGGGGACAGATTAAACATAAGGTGGGGTAATCCACGCCAACAAGATTCTGAGGGAAATGGGAATGGGGACGCTGGGAGCCGGATTTTAAAGAGATGTTTAGCCTAGGCCGTGTGTGAAAATAAAGCATGTAAAATCTGGGACATGCTATCTGCATGGCCATGCTCAAAACTTTCATACCCCATGTACTTGAGCATGTCCTTGTTCATGTATGACGCTTCACAGGGTTGTGTTAGTGGGGTGGAAAGAACAGCATGCCCAGGCCAGACCCAAACACAATGGAAACTCATGTAGACAGAGGAGGACCAGAGGGCTGCTCAGTAACGGAGACAGTACAAATCCAATCCCTACCTCACACCACACTCATGGTTAAAATCCAGAAGGCTTGGGGAAGAAAACTAGGAGAGTAAAGTTATGACCTTGGGGAGGAAAGGAGTTCTAAGTGAGACACGTCATAAAGGAAAAGATGCATGTATTGATGCCATCGCACGAGACACCACCAACACTGTAAATGGGTGGGAGGGCTTTGCAGTATGTACAGATCCCTCCCACCCAAATGCATATGTGCGGGGAGAGTTTTGGGGTTTGCCTGCAGACCCAACTTACAAACAGGAGAATGCCTCTGCTTTCCTTGGTTGTGGCATACCACCCGGCAAAGCCCAGCAGCACTGTGAGGCAGCCCACCAGCAGACACAGGTAGGAAACGAGGAACAGGTATGTAGAGAACACCCCGAGGACACTTGTGAGGATGGCCCCTTTGAACCTGACATAGATGCCCAGGCCCATGAGGACCACACCAGATATCTTTAAAACAGGAAACAGAAATGCAAAGGCAGACTGTTAGTTGTTTACAAAAGGAAACTCTTCTCAGGGAAGGACAGGAGAGGGAAGGCCAATATGATTAGCAAAAACATTAAAACATTGATCATACCCTGTATCAGAGAGGATGGGGGGGAAACATTCTCACAGATTTCTGCCAGGCAACAAACTTTATTTTTGGGGGGGACAGGGGGACACTTGAAATTTATATTTAAAACCTTAGAGGTTAGCCCAGCAGGTGTGGCTCAGTGGTTGAGCATCCACCTATGAACCAGAAGGTCACAGCTCGATTCCCAGTGAAGGCATCATGCCAGGGTTGTGGAGTGTGCAGGAGGCAGCCGATCAATGGTTCTCTCTCATCAATGATGTTTCTGTCTCTCTCTCCCTCTCTTTTCCTCTCTGAAATCTATAATAAAAATATATTTTAAAAAACAAACAAAAAACACCTTAAAGGTTATATGGTAAAATCCTTTACCTAGAAATTCCATTTCTAGATATTCAGCCTAAGAAAAAGTCACATATTTGCTTCAGTACCAGGATGCTCCTTAAGGACAAAGCATCAAAAATTACTGAAGCAATTTCCATCCCACTACAATAAGACAGAGCGAACAGACAAGTCATGGTTAAGACCATGCCCTGGCCCCATACACAGTTACTTTAAATGATGCTGTAGGACAGGAGGTGGCAATTTTTTTTCCTGAAAAAAAAAATATTATGAGCTCTGTAGATTACAAGTTCATTTTTATCTAATCCTTACCTGAAGATATATTTGTATAAATTTGTAGAGAGAGAGGCAGGAAGAGAGAGAGAGAAATATAAACGTAGGAGAGAAAACATGGATTGGTTGCCTCCTGTATGTCTGGCCCGGGGATCAAACCTACTACCCTAGTATGTATCCTGACCGGAAATCCAACCTGCAAGCTTTTGGTGTACCAGGAGGACGCTCCAACCCACCGTGTCAGCCAGCCAGCCAGGGCTGTAAATTCTCTTTGGAAAGAACTCAGCTATGGTGGTGTGCCTCAAAAGCAGCCATATTCGATTTGCAAACAATTTTTAAATTTACAAATACATTTTATGTACTTACCTATTTATCCATCTATCTGTCTGGGTGTACTGTGCTGACCCCTCTTGTAGGAAAATGTTTATTAGTACAAAAAGATGTTTTCAATGCCTTAGGAAGTTTTTATTTTATTTACTTTTTATTTTTAACTTTTATCAATTTCAGAAAAGAAGAGAAAGATAAAAACATCAATGATGAGAGAGAATCATCCTGCAACACCCCTACCCTGGGGATCAAGCCCCCAATCTGGGCATGTGCCCTGACTGGGAATCAAACCAGTGACCTCTTGGTTCCTAGGTGAATGCTCAACCGCTGAGACACCGGCCGGGCTAAGATGATGGTTTTTATTGAGCAATGTTCCTCTGAGAGGCATGAGCCCCTTAAATACACTGTCTCCTTTTATTCCCATCAAAATGTCACAGTACAGGTAACAGGGAGTGATATTGAACAGCTTTCTCTTTCCTGGCAGCCTGTCCTTAGACTGCTCTACCGTAAAAACAATCACTTCTTGAATAATGCACGTGCTGAGCTATTTTCATAGAAAGAAAACAATGTTTTGAAAAATTTAAAGGACCAGAAAATGACCACTCCCTCCTGCCCTCCCAACACAATTTCGTTTTCTGCAGGATTTGACTTAGAGCCAAGCGTCCTCCGCTGACTCTGGGCTCCCAGATCACACTCGTCTGTGATTTTCACCAGCTCTGGGTCAGTGGAGGCTACTCCTGTTCCCAACGTGTCCTGCTCCTCGTCAGCCTGCCCTACATTCTTCCTGCTTCCCCGGGGACCACAGAGCTGGATGCCAGTGAATTTGGATCAACTTATTTCTGTCTTCGAGGGAGTTAGCTGTGGAGGAAAAGCTGTGGAGCCTGGGGGCCCGGGTTGTGACACACTTACAACCATGAAGCTATTGAGGAAAGACAGCAGCCTCTTCAAGGAAGAATAGGGCGTGTGCATCTCAGCCATGTTGGCAGCCTGGGAGCCTTGGACAGGAAGTCAGCATCTTCCTGCACCTCTGGGCGACTGTTTCCCGAGATGGTGGAGGTCTGGGGCTGGGGAGCAGCTGACTTGCTCTACCCCTCTCTCTCTGACTGCTGACCCTCTGCAGGAGAGGGGTTCAGTCATCAGCCTTTATCACATCACAATTGGAGCAGGTGCCCCAAACTGCCTTCCTGCCGGCTCCTCCAGCCGGGACACGTGAGGCGTGGAAAAAGGCATGCTGTGCCACCCGGTACCCCCAGATGCCATAGGGTCCCGTGGGTAGAATGCTCAGCACTGGCCACTTACATGGTTGATGCTAGACTGGGGGCGCCAAGGGAGAAAGGCCCTTCACTGTCCCCTTCACGGCAGTATTCCCAAAGCCCGCTACCCAGTATGTGCTCCAAGACACCAGTGGGGAATGAATGCATCAAATGGCACTACGGTCCTGGCCGGGTTGGCTCAGTGGATAGAGTGTCGGTCTGGGGACCAAAGGGTCCAGGATTCGATTCCAGTCAGGGGCATGTACAGTGGTACCTCGAGATACGAGTTTAATTCGTTCCATAACCTTGAAGCATGGGAAACTATCAGATGCTCGAGTCGCGGTAAACTGGTGGGTTGTGTGCAGCCGGCCGATCCAAGCAATTACTCCTATCTCAAATGTTGCTCGTATTTCAAAGCAAAAATCGCTCGCTTGACTGCTTGTATCTCAAAAATCTCGTATGTTAGGGCACTCGTATCTCGAGGTACCACTGTACCTCGGTTGCAGGCTCCTCCCTGGCCCGGGCCCTGATCAAGGCTCGTGCAGGAGGCAACCAAAGGATGTATTTCTCCTACATCGATGTTTCTCTCTGTCTTTCCCTCTCTCTTCCACTATTTCTAAGAATCAATGGAAAAAAATATCCCCGGGTGAGGATTAACAACCACAAAAAGGCACTACGACCCAGGAATCTAAGGACAAGCCACTGGGTCCAGAGCCCCTGCCCACACATAGCTCATTTGGCTCATCCTCCAGGGCTCAGAGAGGCGAGGTAACTGCCTGAGGCCATACAGGAAGAGGAGCCAGGCTGGGCTTTGAAGCTCCAAGAGTGTCACTAAGGTGGGAACCTGTGGCCTCTCCCCAGTAACCCGTCCTTTCTCATCTGAGGCTTGTCAGCCAAAGCTGGTGGGGCGACTGTCCTGGTGCCCGAGTCACTGATCTCTGGGACTCTCTTGATAGAGAAGCAGAGAGGGCATTTCAGGGCAAAAATATGTGCACATGGGCAGAGAGCCCACGGCCCCGCTCCCACAGCCTCTAACTCCCATTGTCTCCTGGACTCCAAGTCCATGCCACACCAATCCTGTGCCCCCTCTGTCCAGCCCTGGGAGGCAGTGTGTCTGCATCCAGTCCCAGAGGGCTCAGGACATTCAAAATATTCTGTAACCCCAGGGAAGAAAATACTTTACACTTGAATGTCAGATTTCCTGCTTCTTGGAACAGGTGGAACTAAGTAAATATTCATGGAAGAGGAAGTGTCTCCTCCTTGGCACATGGGCCATATTCACAGCCAGGAGTATGTCTTTCCACATCTATCTCTAAATGGTCTTTAAAAAAAAAAATATATATATATATATATATATATATATATATATATATATAATTGATTTTTTACAGAGAGAAAGGGAGAGGGATAGAGAGTTAGAGACATCAATTAGAGAGAAACATCAATCAGCTGCCTCCTGCACACCCCCTATTGGGGATGTGCCTGCAACCAAGGTACATGCCCTTGACTGGAATAGAACCTGGTACCCTTCAGTCCACAGGCCCATGCTCTATCCAATGAGCCAAACTGGTTAGGGCTCTCTAAATGGTCTTTAAAATTTTTTTTATTTAATTGACTTGAGAGAGAGAGAGAGAGCAAGAGAGATGAATTATTCCACGTATTTGTGCATTCATTGGTTGATTCTTAGTAGGGATGGAACCTGCAACCTTGGCATATCCCCAGGGCCCTCTAACCAACTGACCTTCTTGGCCAGGGCCTCAGTGGTCTTTTAAAACAAGGAGCCTCTGAACCAGGGGCTAAGGATACGAAAACAGGGGTACAAAAGTGGGGAGAATATGGAGGTGAAAGGGAGCACGGGGAAATAGAAGGTGCAAAGGAGGGTGGAGAAAAGGGGGATGCGGTGGGGGGGGATGACAGCGGCGACGCAAAGAAGCGCGGGAAAATGAGGGCGGATAAGGGCGGGGTGGGGTGGGAGACAGAGGTTGGGGTGGATGGGAGGGCAGATTGGGGCGCCTGCCATTGAAGGGGAGCAGGCGGATGGGAAAGGACGAGGGAAAGGAGGACCCTGTGCGCTGCGGAAGGTGGCCCCCTCCGCGGCCCCGCCCCCAGCTTCACCGCAAGTCCGCGGCCCGGCCCGGTCTCGCGCGCCCTCTGTCGGCCTTCAGCGGATGCGCGGCCCTACGTGCGTCCGGACGCTGGCGTCTCCCCGCCAGATACATCGGTCCCCCAGAACAGGCGTTCTGCCCGCGAGTGTCATGAAGCTCCAAGAGTGTCATTTGTGAGCAAATAGAGATATAATTCCCGCCCCCAACACCCCCCAACACAAATCCATTGAATTAATGGGAATAGACAGAATTGTGCAGGCTTCCGGCAAATTACAAATACAAGACATTTGGCTAAAAAAGAAAAGCATGCAGAAAACTAGTACAAATTTATTAGTGACAGTTAAAAGGTTCTAGACACAGTGAAAAGCTCCTTTTGAAGTGGTGCTACAGAGCCATTAGGAGGACATGTAAAGACCACGGTAGAAATAACACAAGCACCACTTCAGTATTTCCTTAATAGCAGGGCTTCATCAATCGACTGCCTCCTGCATGCCCCTCACCATGGATAGAACCCTGACCTCCAAGTTCATAGGTCAATGCTCCAACACTGAGCCATGCTGGCCGGGCAGGATATGTTTCTTAAAGGAACAATTTCCAAGAAAAGTAAGCCTATTAAACACACACACACTCACACATACACACACTATTTTATGTCAATAGCCCTTGTTAGTCCATGAATGATCCTTAAATTCATAGATTTGTCATCAACATCAACAACAAGGTTCTCACCCTAGCTGGTTTGGCTCAGTAGATGGACCGTTGGCCTGCAGACTCAGGGGTCCCAGGTTTGATTCTGGTCAGGGGCGTGTGCCTTGGTTGTCGGCACATCCCCTGTGGGGGGTGTACAGGAGGCAGCTGATTGATGTTTCTCTCTAATTGATGTTTCTAACTCTCCTTCTCTCTTCCTCTCTGTGAAGATTCAATAAAATGTATTAAACACACACACACACACACACACACACACACACACACACACACACAACAAGGTTCTCAGGAGATAGGTTCACCCGGTTGACTGTTCACGTAAAATTTGCAGTATTGACATGTTTGTATGTTTAGGGCCACACAACCTGGATCCACCCCTGACAAGAGGCATTTTATGGTTTCAGATATTTTAGTAGGAATCATTGGGGGAGGAGGTGACAAATCAGAATCTACCAGCCAACAGAAAAGTGAGCTCAGGGCAGAAGGCATCTGTCCATGCTGAGGCTGGTCATTCCCTCACTCTGGCTTCCCAGGCCACAGACCTCAGCCCTGGCCAGGGATGTTGTGACATTATGGGCTGAAATCTTCGATGAGACAGTTGAAGATCATAGTAACCATCATTGTTGCCACTTGAAAGAGAAGTAGATGGCATTTCCACCATGAGGGATTGTTTGTTGTTGTTTGTTTGTTTGGTTGGTTTTTAAAAATTCCATTTCTTTCATCTTTTTCACATTCTGATTTTTGTTGTTGTTGTTGTTAATCCTCATTGAGGATATTTTTCCCACTGATTTTTAGAGAGAGTGGGAGGGAAAAGGGAGGGACATCAGTTGGTTGTCTCCCACACAAACGTGTGTAGATCGAACCTGCAACCCAGGTATGTGCCGTTGACCGGGAATTGAACCCAAGATCTTTCAATCCTCAAGCTGGAGCTCTAACCACTGAGAAACTGGCCAGGGCTTCTGACTTATTTTTGAGCCTTTGTGCTCTGAGTGCTGAGGCCCTTGGATTGGCATGGGAAGGGGGCGACAGGAAGGCCCCTATTCTGTAGGGATACTCGCTCCTCTCCTCTTTCTCTCTGCATATAAATCTGGAATTTCTACCCTTTTAGCTCAGCAGAGACTCAACTTCAGGAAAAGAGGGGAGTAAATTAAGGAACACCAACAGATTTTGGATAATATTAAAAATGCTCAGCCACAGCCCTGGCTGGTATGGCTCAGTGGCAGAGCATTGGCCCCTGCACCAAGGGTTCAGTTCCTGGTCAAGGGCACGTACATGGGTTGTGATTCATTCCCCAGCACCCGTCTTTCTTGCATCGATGTTTCTCTCTTTCTCTCTCTCCTTCCTCGTTTCCACTCTAAAATATATATCCTTGGGTGAGGATTTAAAAAATCCAAAAACTCAAGGAGGCAAGAGCATACAATTTTGTCAAGATAGCCCTAGCTGGTTTGTCTCAGTGGATAGAGCGTTGGCCTGTGGACTAACCGGTCCCAGGTTCTGTTCCAGCCAAGGGCATATGCCCGGGTTGGGAGCTCGAACCCTCCCCCATGGGGGGTATGCAGGAGGTAGCCAATCAATGATTCTCACATTGATGTTTCTATCTCTCTCCCTTCCTCTCTAAAATCAATAAAATAAAATAAAAGATAGTTTCTTCAATAAATGGTGTTGAGAAAATTGAACAGATGCATGCATGCAAAAAAAAAAAAAATGAAACGAGACCACCAACTTACACCATACACAAGCATAACCTCAAAATGGATAAAGGACTTACATTGTAAGTCATGAAATCATAAACATCTTAGAAGAATCCATAGATAGCAAAATATAAGACATATGTCATAGCAATATCTTTACTGATACAGCTCTAAAACAATGGATACTAAGGAGAAAATAAACAATGGGACTACATCAAAATAAAAAGCTTCTGCACAGCAAAATAAACCATCAACACAACAATAAGAAAACCTAGTGCATGGGAGAACATATTTGCCAATGTTATCGGCAATAAGGGTTTAATTTTTTTTTGTTTTCTAAACGTAATTTTTAAAAATAAATCTTTATTGTTCAGTTTGTTACAGATGTTCTTCTTTTTTTTCCCCCATAGCTTCCCTCCACCTGATTCCCCATCCCACCCCATGCCCTTACCCCCCTCCACTGTCCTCCTCCATAGGTGTAAGATTTTTGTCCAATCTCATCCTGCACCTCTCATACCCCTTTACCCCCAAAAATTGTTACTCCACTCCCTTTCTATGTCCCTAATTCTATTATATTCACCAGTTTATTCTGTTCATCGGATTTTTTATTCACTTGATTTTTAGATTCACTTGTTGATAGGTATGTATTTGTTATCACTTTGTTGTTCATAATTTTTATCTTTACCTTTTTCTTCTTTTTCTCTTCTTAAAGAATACCCTTCAGCATTTCATATAATCCTGGTTTGGTGGAGCTGAACTCCTTTAGCTTTTTCTTGTCTGTGAAGCTCTTTATTTGACCTTCAATTCTGATATAGCTTTGCTGGGTAGAGCACTCTTGCTATTCATCATTTTGAATATTTCCTGTCATTCCCTTCTGGCCTGCAGTTTCTGTTGAGAAATTAGCTGACAGTCATATGGGTGCTCCCTTGTAGGTAACTAACTTTTTCTCTTGCTGCTTTCAAGATTCTCTCTTTGCCTTTTGCCCTTAGCATTTTAATAATGATGTGTCTTGGTGTGGTCCTCTTTGGATTCCTTTTGTTTGGGATTCTGTGTGCTTCCTGGACTTGTAAGTCCATTTCTTTCACCAGGTGGGGGAAGTTTTCAGTCATTATTTCTTCAAATAGGTTTTCAGTATCTTGCTCTCTCTCTTCTTCTGGCACCCCCATAATTCTGATATTGGTATGCTTGAAGTTGTCCCAGAGGCTCCTTACACTATCTTCACATGTTTGAATTCTTTATTCTTTTTGTTTTTCTGGTTGGGTGTTTTTGATTTTTGGAGTCCTCTAGTTTGCTGTTGGATTTTTGTATATTTTTCTTTATTTCAGACAGTATATGCTTAATTTCTGATTGGTCCTTTTTCATTTTTTTTGGCATTCTCATTAAGATCCTTGAAGGTCTCACTAAGTTTTTCAGAGGTCTCACTAAGTTTCTCTGTGGTTTGTAGAAGATTCTTGAGTAACCTTATAAATGTGGTTTTGAACTCTACGTCCAGTAGTTTGCTTTCCTCCATTTCTCTCATTTGTGACATGTTTCTTTGTCTCCACATTTTGGCTGCTTTCCTGTGTTAATGGAGTGGCTTTGTATACTAGTTGTCCTTTATGGCCCAGTAGCTCCGCCTCCCCAATCATCTGACATGGACACTCTTGGTGCATCCCTTTGTGGGCTGGATACACAGTCTTTTTGTAGTTAATCCTTGATTGCTATTGGTACACTGGGAGAAATCCAGGCCAATTGACTGTGAGGATTAGCTGTGTCAATGCTGGGAGAACTTCTGTGCTGGTGACACCCTTATAAGACAAGACTTGCTTCAGTGGGGCTTTGGTGCTCACTGAGTCTGCCCCCTGAGTGTGTCCCTTATGGATCTGAGAGTTGTAATCTGGATGATCCCACTCAAACCTCTGGGTACACTGGCTCTTGGATCTCCAAGGAGGTATTAAATTAGCCTCTGCCTGAGGCCACACAACAAGAGCTACAGAGAGATCTGCAGATTCCTTTTCTTTGTTTGGGTTTTGGAGGTGCCCAGATGAGGCCCAGATGTGAAGCAATACAAGCTGCTGTGGGGCCTTGGGCCTTCTTTTGGATGTTTTGGGTCTCACTGACTCAGGTGCAGTTTGTTAGGTAAGTTTAGAATTCAAAGGACCAGGCCATTCATATGCAAAAGCCTCTGTGCACAGCTTGGATGGGGCAGAGTCTCAGGGCAGAGCAAACAACAATGTTTTCCCATCAGCCCTGCTCTCAGAGGCCCTGGTTCTCAGTGACTCTTGGTAATCACTGCAAACACCTCTGAGAGAAAGCCATCCTTAAGTTTCTCCCACTGCCAGACAGTCCAGTTTCTCCCCGAATGAGTCTGGGTCCTCAAAGTCTCACCTGGAACTGGAGTTCAGAGCAGTTGGGAGCCTTTGTCTCCCTCCCAATTGAGAAAGCCAGCCGAGTACTCAGTTGCCAGCCCTCTCTGAGCATGCACCTCCATACCTCTGCCTTCCACAGCTCCTGTGAGTCTTAGTGTGCTTTTCTCTTTTCTTCTAATTGTAGAATTTCCACTCAGCCAGCCTTCCTGTGGTTCTGCATGATGTCCATTTTGTCTTTTAGTTGTAGTTTTGAAATTGTGCAAGGCAGCAGTTCAGATGTTTACCTATGCTGCCATCTTGGTTTCTCCTCCCCACTCCCCCTGCCCCATTTATTTTTAGACAGAGTAGAAGAGGGGGAAGAGACAAAGAGAAAGAAAGAGAAACATCAAAGTGAGATCAATTGGTTGCCTCCTGCATGCACCCTGACCAGGACTGGGAATGGAACCCACACTGGTATGTGCCCTTGACCAAAATCTAACCCAGGATCCTTCAGACTGCTGGGAGACACTCTATCCACTGAACCAACCAGGGGCTGGTCCCTGGGGAGTCAAAACTGTCCCGATCCCACTGAAAAGTTCATAAGTAGTTTTCAGAGATTCTGCACCTCTTATGCCCCAAAGGGACATATCACAACAACAATCAGGACCTTTTAAAGTAGGTGAGGAGCCTGAGCTGGTTTGGATCAGTGAGTACAGCGTTGACTCTCAGACTGAAAGGTCCCACGTTTGATTCTGGTTTAGGGCGTGTACCTGGATTGCATACCTAAGTTGCAGGGTGGTCAGGGCGCATATGGGAGGCAACCAATCTATGTGTCTCTCTCACATCAATGTTTCTATGTCTCTTCTCCTCCCTTCCACTTTCTCTAAAAATCAATAGAAAAATATCCTCGGGTGAGGATTAATAAAAAAATAAAACAGCAAAGTAGGTGAGGAGTGTTTCCCCTTCTAGAAATTTCTCCTACAGATTTATTCAAACACATAAACCAGGAGTTGGCCAACCCAGAGAGTAAATATTTTCGGCTTTGCAGACCACACCATCTTTGTTACCACTCTGCTTTTGTAGCACAGACAGTATGTAAATAAATATCATGCAAATAAATGCAAAAAGCAGGAGTGGCTTCATCATGATGTAAACAATAAGGAGAATGTTGTTTACAAAAGCAGGTGGCAGGATGTGGTTCTGTCAACACCTCCTCTAAAGTCTAGTCTGAGTTGGTGAATGAATACAAACAACCTAAATGCCCTTCACAATATGACAGGAGAGTGTTGTGGACTAAATTTTGTCTCTCTCTCCCTGCCCAAATTCTTATAGTCAAAGGCCCCAAAGTGACCATATTTGGAGGAAGGGCCTTTAGGGAGGTAACTAAGATTAAATGAAGTCGGAAGGGTGGGCCCTGATCCCCTAGGACTAAGTGTCCTTATGCAGAGAAGAAAAGATACCAGAGATTTCTCTGTGCAAGACAGAGGAAGTGCTGAGTGAGGACACAGCCAGAGGCGGCGGCTATAAGCCAGGAAGAGGACTCTCAGCAGAAATCAGCCCTGGCACCTTCGTCTTGGAGTCTAGCTTCTAGAACCACCAGAAAAAAAAAAGTCTGCTGTTTAACCCAGAGGATAGAGGTGTTTTGTTACAATGGTCCAAGCTGATTCGGACCTGAGGGATATTCCATAGCTGAGAGAATGAATGCTGAGTTCCAAAAGTACTCAGGTACCGGCAAGGGGAGATTTCCAAGTGACAGTTTCTTAGGAGAAGAAATAAGGTGTAGCTCTAGCTGGTTTAGCTCAATGGATAACTCACCAGCCCTTGGACTGGAAGGTTCTATTCTGGTCAAGAGCACGGATCTCAGTTGCAGGCTGTGGCCCTGGTTGGCCAGGCAGCCAATCAATTTGTCTCTCTCACATCGATGTTTCTCTCTCTGTCTCTCGCCCTCCTTCCCACTCTCTCTGAAAATCAATGGGTGAGGATTAACAATAAAGAAATAAAGCATGGAAAACATGAACGAATAAACAAACTGTGATGCCATCCACACAATGGAATATTATCTGGCTATGAAAAGCATTGGAGCTCTGACACACAGTACCATGTGGATGAACTCTTGCTGAATGAAAGAAGCCAGATTGGAAAGGCGACATGTTGTACGATTCTATTTCTATGAAATGTCCAGAAGCGGCAAATTTGTGGAGGCAGAACGTAGATTTGTTGTTGCCAGGGGCTGGGGAGGGGGAAATGGGACTGACAGCTTCAAAAGGACAGAGTTTCCTCTTGGAGTGATGGAGATGTTTTGGGCCTGGCCGGCGTGGCTCAGTGGTTGAGCATCGACCTATGAACCAGTAGATCACAGTTCCATTTCCAGTCAGGGCACATGCCTGAGTCTCGGGCTCCATCCCCAGTGTGTGGTATGCAGGGGTCAGTCAATCAATGATTGTCTCTCCTCATTGATGTTTCTATCTCTCTCCATATTATGTGCAACTTCATAATGCCTGTATTACATGCCACTGAATTGTACAGCTTAAAATGGTTAATTTTACTTATGTGAATTTAACCTTCATAAAAAAAAATAAAAATCCGACCCTGGCCTCTCCCATAAAAGCAGAAACATTTTGATCTCTCCCAAACATCCGTAGACACACACGAGCTTGCTGTGAATGCTTGAGGGAAGCCATGTTGTCAGGGGGTTGGGCCTCAACACTTGTTTGTTTAATTCCTTGTGTCCCCACTGGCTGGCCAAGAAACTTAAGCCATGGCACGCACCTGGCAGGGCCTCGGTTTCCTTACCTGGCCAGGGTGGAAAAAGTGAAGGGATTAAGAAATACAAGCTGCCACTTATAAAACTCACTAGAGGCCCATTGAAGGAAGATTCAGTAGGGCTTCCTGCAGCTGTCTCCACTGCCCAACCTGCTTTTCTCCCTTCTCCGAAACTTCACTCACTCCTACAGCACTTGGCTTCCTTCTGCGCTGCCTTCAGTCTTCACGCTGTCTGGATATGCAAATTAACTACCATCTTGGGTGGGTTAATTTGCATACTCGCTCCTGATTAGCTGGTGGGTGTGGCTGGTGGGCGTGGCAAAGGTTGGTCAATTTGCCAGTTTCTCTTTTAATAGATAGGATAAGTCTGGTCCTGGCAGCAGAGCTTAGTTGGTTAGAATATTGTCCCAATATGCTAAGGTTATAGGTTCTATACCCAGTCAGAGCACATAAAAAAATCAACTGGCCCTAGCCAGTTTGGCTCAGAGGATAGAATGTTGGCCTGTGGACTGAAGGGTCCCAGGTTCGATCCCAGTCAAGGACACATGCCTGGGTTGCAGACTCGATCCCCAGTAGGGGGCGTGCAGGAGGTGGCCGATCAATGATTCTCTCTCATCATTCTCTCTCCCTTCCTCTCTGAATTCAATAAAAGTATATTAAAAAATAACAACAACCAATAAATGCATAAGTAAGTGGAACAGCAAATCAGTATTTGTCTCTTTTTCTCTCTAAAACAAAATAAATAAAATAAAATAGCTCATGGGGATGTAATGTACCACACAGTTAATAATATCATACTAACAATGTACGGTAACAGATGGTTACTAGATTTATCATGGTGATCACTTCATTAGATATATACTAGTAAATGTTCATTAGATATATACTAGTGAATGTTGAATAACTATGTTGTTTGCCTGAAACTAATATCATATTGTACCTTAACTAAAGGATGTCCCCCCTAAATGTTATACACTTTAACAGCTGATAGCTCAATTTTGAAAATGAAATGTATTTGATAAACACTTGCCTTTATAATTATTCAAAGTGTGTGTATACATTTTGGGGGAACACCCTGTATGTTTTAATTTAAAAAGTAGTAAATGTTATGTGCACCAGGCACAGAGGCCTCCAGGTGGGAGGGGTGGAGATGGCTGGGTGGAGCACACAGCTCCATCCCTGGAGCGAGGGGAGAATGTCATCTCCAGCGTCCACCACCTCGGGCAGTGGAGTGAGTGCAGTATTGCTCCCAAGCCTCACATTCATGTCCTCCTGGAGCCTCAGAATGTGATCTTATTTGGAAATAGGATCATTCCAGATGCCATTAGGGATCTTGAGATGAAATCAATCTGGATTTAGGGTGAGTGAGTTTGATCTCTAAAACCAATTGCCTTGGCAGTTCAATGATGTGGAAAAATGATACCAAGGTGTGCCTAAGAGGATGCTGCAGGTTCCAACGCTGTGCATTCAGAACATTCCCAAGTTTGAAAAATTAGCCCTGATTCCTGTTTCATAAACAAAAATGACCAGAAGGGCATCTACAAAATACCAGCACTAGGGACATTAGGGCAACGTTGTCTTTTCTTAGGTACTTCTTTCTGAAAATGTTCACAGATCATCTACAATAAGCATGTATTCCTTGGCAGACAAAAAAAAAAAATGTTAAGAACAGGAGGGATGTCCTGACTCTGTAAAAAGAGACCAGAGATTGAAGGAGCCAAGTGCTGAGTGACCGTCTTTGCCTGGGGCCTCTGTGTTCTTGGCAGGGTTTCCTCACCCTCTCAGGGGATGCTCCTTGCTGAGCCTGGCGGGATATGAGAAGCTGGGACCTCAAGTGAAAGAATTTTCTGAAACAAAAGCAACTCTGACGTGAAACTTAGCCAGGACCTTGGGGGTCAGGGAAAACAATCCGCCCAGCACAGAAATTTCCTCTGCAGGCTGCCTTCAGACTTTTCTGCCTCTCTTAAAACAGCTGACAGAGCCTGGGTAAGTGGCTAAGTGGCTGAACGTCAACCTATGAATCAGAAGGTCACGGTTCCATTCCCAGCCAGGGCACATGCCTGGGCTAAAAGATTGGCAGGAGGCAGCCGGTCAATCATTCTCTTTCATCATTGATGTTTCTATCGCTCTCCCCTTCTCCTTTACTCTTTGAAATTAATAAAAAATACATTAAGAGGATAATAAAGAACTGAAAGAGATGGGGCACACATTTCTTGAAGCCTTTACTCCATACCACTTAACAAATAGTCTGGAATCTTCCCTCCCATCCTTGGAGGGAGGTATGGTGGTTGCACCCAATATGCAGATGGAAAACCAGAGGCACGATAGGAGACTTGAAGCCTGGTCTCCTGAGTCCAAATTCAGGGCTTTTTTCTGGTGGGTGATGTCTGTCCATTCACTAATTCATTCATGGAGCATCCACTTAGTGCCCAACTATGGTGCCAAACAAGACAGGCACAGTGTCTTCATCCAGAGCTAAGGTACTTTTGGGGACCCAGATATGTGAGCAGTCAATGCAATTATTGGGCCCAACTTCAATTTAAGAACATGGGGGGAGAGGATCTCACTACTTGAAAAGCCAGGTGGTTCATTACTGGTGGGCTCCTGTCTGACCCCCTTATTCCTTGGGCTAGTAGTGCTCAGGCCTCTGGCAGGCCAAAGGACTTCAAACCCACAGCTGTCCCATTTGGAAGTCCAGCCTTAGATCTGTATCTCTGTCTCCTTCTCCTAGGCCTGGCTTCTGGAGACAGCCATACAGATAGGGTAGCCTTCCTGGGCCAGGAGCACCTCTAACCCTTCACCTTTGGCCCTTTGAACACCCGAACCCCCCGAGGCATCACCAGACCCTTTTTATGTGTTTACTATGGACAAATGGAGCAGCTGGCACAATGTCTAGGTTCCATTATTTAAAAACAAAAGGAAGTCTGGCCATTTTTCATCATCTAAGTACCCTGTGCTATGATTCCACTTACATGAGATATCTAGAAGAGGTAAGCCTATAGAGACAGAGGTAAACTAAAGGGTACCAGGGGATGGCGGGAAAAGTTATTCTTGCTAAATGGGTACAGAATTTCTGCTTTGGAAATAGTGGTGATGGTCACATGGCATCGTGACTGTAACTAATGTCCCTGAATTGTACACTTAAAAAGAGTGAAAATGGGAGAAACCAAGATAGCAGCATAGGTAAACACCTAAACTGCTGCCTCACACAACAATTTCAAAACTACAACTAAAAGACAGAACGGACATCATCCAGAACCACAGGAAAGCTGGCTGAGTGGAAATTCTACAACTAGAAAGAAAGAGAGGGGCTCATGGAGACCCAGAGGAGCTGCAAAAAGCTGAGGTACAAAGACGCGAGCGTGGAGAGAGCGGGTGCCGGAGTAACTGGCTGGCTTTCTCTGGTGGGAGGAAGACAAGACTCTCAACCCCTTATCCTGCGACACTGAACCCCAGATCCAGCCGAAACTCATACGAGAGGAGTTTGGACTGTGAAAAGGGAGAAGTGCACGGAAATTTAGGGGAGTCGCAGGAGATCAAAAATCTGGTGGTGTACACGGCACTGCGCAGAGGACCGACTGCTGATTGTGCTGCTGGCTTTCTCGAGTCAGCGGGAGATAGACCCTCCCAACTGCATCAGTTCTAACTCCACTAAGCCCCGGTTTCTGGCAAAACTCTGGGGACCCAGACTCGTGTGGTTCTGGAGCGCAGGGGAGCCGGAGGGGCAGCAATCTAGAGGCACTTGGAGAGAAAGTGCTCGCACGCTAGGGTGCACACAAGGACCAATCCAGTGATTACCCAGTCACGTGAGACTCAAGGGCCGTGGAGGGCAGGGCCGACTGGAAGGCAAGGTGGTCCCTTAAGCCCTGAGACTCCACCCATTCCAAGCTCAACAGAGAGGCTTTTGCGGTTTTGCAAGTCTGATATCATAAGGCTGAATACAACACAGAAGTTCTCCCGGCATAGTGAAAATGCCGAGACAAGGGAAGGGAGCACAAACAAAAGAAATGGAGGAAAACAAACGACTGGATATAGAGTTCAAAACCACGCTTATAAGTTTTTTCAAGAATATCCTAGAAAAGTTGGATAAAGTTAGCGAGAGCCAAGAGGAGATGAAAAAGAACCAACTTAGAGATGGAAAAGGACCAACTAGAAATTAAACATACACTGACTGAAATAAAAAATATTATACAGAGACCTAACAGGAGACTAAAGGAAGGCAAGAATCAAGTCAAAAATTTGAAATACAGCCGATACTGGTTTGACTCAGTGGATAGAGCATCGGCTTGCAGACTGAAAGGTCCCAGGTGCGATTCCGGTTGGGGGCATGTATCTTGCTTGTGGGCACATCTCCACTGTGGGGTGTGCAGGAGGTGGCTGATCGATGTCTCTCTCTCATCAATGATTCTGGCTTTCTATCTCTCTCCCTTCCTCTCTGTAAAAAAATCAATAAAATACATATTAAAAAAAATTGAAATACAAAGAATCAGAAAACACTCAACTGGAAAAGCAAGAAGAGAAAAGAATCCAAAAATCTGAAGATAATGTAAGGAGCCTCTGGGACAGCTTCAAGCATACCAACATCAGAATTGTGGGGGTGCCAGAGGAAGAGAGAGAGCAAGATACTGAAAACCTATTTAAAGAAATAATGACTGAAAACTTCCCACATCTGGTAAAAGAAATAGACTTACAAGTCCAGAAAGCACACAGAACCCCATATAAAAGGAATCCAAAGAGGACCACACCAAGACACATCATAATTAAAATACCAAGAGCAAAAGACAAAGGGAGAATATTAAAAGCAGCAAGAGAAAAACAGTCAATTACCTATAAGGGAGCACCCATACGATTGTCAGCTGATATCTCAACAGAAACGATGCAGACCAGACAGGAGTGGCAAGAATTATTCAACGAGATGAATAGCAAGAACCTACAACCAAGATTACTCTACCCAGCAAAGCTATCATTCAGAATTGAAGGGCAGATAAAGAGCTTCACAGAGAAGAAAGAGCTAAAGGAGTTCATCAACTCCAAACCAGTATTATATGAAATGCTGAAAGGTACTCTTTTAGAAGAGAAAGAAGAAAAAGGTAAAAGATAAACAATTATGAACAACAAATACATATCTATCAACAAGTGAATCTAAAAATTAAGTGAATTAAAAATTTGATCAACAGAATAAACTGGTGAATATAATAGAATCAGGAGCACAGAAAGGGAGTGGACTGATAATTCTCAGGGGGAAACGGGTGAGAGGTATACAGGGAGAGACTGGACAAAAACCATACACCTATGGATGAGGTCAACGGAGGGAGGTAAGGGTAGAAGGAAGGGTGGGATCCGGGTGGAGGGGAGCTATGGAGGGGGAAAAAAGAGAAACAAATGTAATAATCTGAATAATAAATAATTAAAAAAAAAACAGAACAGACATCATTCAGAACCACAGGAAGGCTGTCTGAGTGGAAATTCTAAAACTAAAAGGAAAGAGAAAACCACACTGAAACTCAGAGGAGCTGCAGGAGGCAGAGGTACTGAGATGCGCATACAGAGAGGACTGACAACTGAGTGCACAGCTGGCTTTGTCTAGTGAGAGGGAGACAAAACCTCCCGACTGCACTGAACTCCAGTTTCAGGCGAGACTCTGGGACCCTGACTCATTCGGGGAGAAACTGGACTGTCTGGCAGTGGGTGGAACTCAAGGGTGGCTTTCTCTCAGAGATGCTTGCAGTGATTACCATGGGACGCTAGACACAGGGGCATATTAGGGCAGGGCTGACGGGAAACCAATGCTGTCTGCTCTGCCCCAAGACCCTGCCCCATCCAAGCTGAGCACAGAGGCTTTTTGCAAGTCTTGTCTCATAAGGGTGTCCCCAGCACAGAAGTTCACCTGGCATAGACACAGTAGATCCTCATAGCCAAATGGCCTGGAGGTCAATTGCTCCCAGTGATACCAACAACAATCAAGGCTTAACTACAACAAGACTGTGCACACAGCCAGCAAAGGGGTGCACCAAGAGTGTCTACCTTAGGTAACTGGGGAGGCTGAGCCACTGGGCCCTATAGGACATCTAGCACACAAAGCCACTCTAATAACTCAGGAAAGCAACCAAAATGCAGAGACAAAGAAAAAGATCACAAATGAAAGAAATGGAGGAAAGCAAACTACTGGATATAGAGTTCAAAACCACGGTTATAAGGTTTTTCAATAATTTTCTAGAAAAGGCCAATAAATGTAGTGAGACCCTCAAGGATATGAAAAAGGACCAACTAGAAATTAAACATACACTGACTGAAATAAAAATATCACAGAGATCTAACAGCAGACTAGAGGATTGCAAGAATCAAGTCAAAGATTTGAAATACAAAGAAGCAAAAAATATTCAACCAGAAAAGAATAAAGAAAAAATAATTCAAAAATTTGAAGCTAGTGTAAGGAGCCTCTGGGACAACTTCAAGCATACCAACATCAGAATTATGGGGGTGCCAGAAGAAGAGAGAGAGCAAGATACTGAAAACCTATTTGAAGAAATAATGACTGAAAACTTCCCCCACCTAGTGAAAGAAATAGACTTACAAGTCCAGGAAGCACACAGAACTCCAAACAAAAGGAATCCAAAGAAGACCACACCAAGACACATCATAGTTAAAATGCCAAGAGCAAAAAACAAAGAGAGACTATTAAAAGCAGCAAGAGAAAAACAATTAATTACCTACAAGGGAGCACCCATACGACTGTCAGCTGATTTCTCAACAGAAACGATGCAGGCCAGACAGGAGTGGCAAGAAATATTCAA
>PVJN01014085.1:0-48748 GCA_004026805.1 Lasiurus borealis
GGGGTAGGCAGCTCTTGCTCAAAGTATACAGCAACATAGCCTATGGAAGTCCAAGCTTTCTCGAGGATTTCTATAAATGCTCAGGGTGCATATATCTCATGTCCTGCTCTCTCAGTAGTAAAGTTCTTTGTCCAGCACCACATCAATCCAAGTACAGCATTTAGCTTTTTCATAAAAATGTTTTTTTCAGATACACCATTGATGAGAACAATAGACTTGCTGAAAATGTTGGGGGTCATAGAGAGGGCGTCCCATCACCCACTGTACAACAGACAACCTGGAAATCCTCATTGTACATCCCTGCTCTCCTCAGCCCTTGTTAGCCACACCCTTACAATGAATTCCTCTATTAACCCCAACGCTACACCTGCCCTCACTGTACCCACCCTCACATGCTCCTCTGGTTCCACTCTCTTCCTTCTGCCTGCTCTGTCCTCTGTTCTTTCCCCTTCCTACCATTTCTCCAAAGTCAGAAACAAATTCCTTTCATTATCTCATGCAGAGAGGCTGTGGAGAGGAAGCACATGCTTGCACTCCTACTGCTTCTTGACCAAACTCTTTCTCCCCCCCCCCCCCGCCAAAAAAAATTACTTTCCTCCCATAGATAAATTCTAGCTAAGGTAATTTAACACATAGGTGTAAATAAAAAAAAGTATACAGAATTATTCCGATGTGCAGTTTATGCCAGACCCAGCACTACGATTGTCCTATTCAACCTCGATTGGTAAGAAAGATTAGAACATCTTGTCTGATTCAGAAGTGTGCCCTTGGCCATGAAAGCTCTGTTGAATCCAGACCGAGCCTGAGAAAACTGTCTTGGGCCCCTTATGAAGGCATTTTACAATCTATAGAGAAGACACTCAAAGTAGGAGGCTACATTTTTTTTCTAGATGAGCCAAATAGTAGTGCCTATGGCAACCAGAAAGTTTCAAGGTTTTTGAAACCTGCATGGACTCTTACAGTATTCTTAGGTTGCAAACTTTGGACTGAAATGTGATATCAATCTACATATATATGCAATGGGCATTTCAAACCTTATGAGCAATTAAGTTTTAAGATACATGGTTTGTTCTACTTACTACCAAGTGGTGTAAAAAACAACAACTAGTCCATTATTCTCAACGATTACATGCGTCAAAAATTTGGAAAGGGCACAGCAAGAGCAGTTTCTATCTGCTCCACAATGCCGGGAGCCATGGACAGGAAGTGTGAAAGGCTGGGAAGTTTACGCAATAGCTGGACCCTGAATCATCTGCAGGCTCTCTCAAGCATGTGTTTAATGCGAGAGCATCCACATGTGGCCTCCCCATCTGGGCTTTCTCATAACATGGTGGTTAGGTCCTGAGGTAAGAGGCCTCTAGGATGGCCCCCAGTGATCCCTACCACCTGGTATTCACAGCCTTGTGTAATCTTATTCTCTTGAGTAAAATTTGCAGCTAGCTAATAAAATATGGTAACATTGAGGGGGGTATTTCTTTCATGATTAGGTTACAAAACATTGTTACTTGTCTTATTACCAGTCTCTCTCTCTCTCTCTCTCTCTCTCTCTCTCTCTCTCTCTCTCTCTCTCTTCATCTTCTCTCTCTCTCTCTTCCTCTATGATGAAGCAAGCTGCCAATCTGGAGAGGCCCACATGGCAAGGGATTGAGGGTTAGCCTGGCCAACAGCCAGTGAGGAACCAAGGCCTTCAGTCCAATAATCCTCGAAGAACTGATTGTCGCCTTGTGAGAAATCCGACAGCAAAGGAGCCAGCCAAGCCATGGTCAGATTCCTCACTCGGAAACACTGTGAACTAGATAACAAATGTGTTTTGTTTTAAACTGCTAATTTTGGGAGTGATATATTACACAGCCATAGATATCTAATAAAGGTTCCACAAGTAAGCATCCCACAAGAACCAGGCAGGCCCTAGCTGGTTTGGCTCAGTGGATAGAGCGTCGGGCTGTGAACTGAAAGGTCCCAGTTTCGATTCCGGTCAAGGGCACATGTCTGGGTTGTGGGCTCAGTCCCCAGTGGGGGGCTTGCAAGAGGCAGCAGATCCATGATTCTCTCTCATGGATGTTTCTATCTCTCTCTCTTCTTCCTTCCTCTCTGAAGTCAATAAAAATATATTTAAACCAAAAAAGAACCAGGCATCCTTTTCTCTGCCCTAGGCTCAGTCACATAGCAATTACTTCCCAAGTCACTAGCCTTCCCATGGGAACATAGATCCCATCTCTCAAAAGGAGGCATGTCAAGTTATCACCATAGGAATAGCATGTGGGAAGAGAAATTGTGTTGTGTCCATCTTTGGAAAACACAATCTGCCACATGGCTTTTTGGCCTTGTCCCAAAGCACGGCCTGACTTACTCACGTGTCTATTGTAAGAAAGATTTATGTTGTTTTGCTATTTTGAAATCAGGGATTTGTTTGTACTCCTTCTGTAATGTCTTCTCTGCTTTTAAGAAATGCTCAAATAATATCTCAGCAAGTCACAAGATAAATGGGAATTGGCTCTCTTGCAATCAGGGAGACCTCAGAACCATGACTTCCAAGAATGCGACTGACTAGCTGAAGTACAAGCTTCTCTCCACTTAAGAATGACTCCAAATGAGTTACAACACTGCCCCTCACTCCGTGTTGGGAAACATGCCGGTGTTGCCTCACATGCCATGCCAGGTGAGTGGAAGCAGGACAGTGAGTGGGGAGGAAGTTATGGGGAGAACCGATGGGCACTCCAGCAGGCTGACTTCTTGTTACTTCCCACAGACTCACAGAACTGCTAAGCAGGAGGGCATCTGAGAGGTCCATCAGTTACATAGTAATGATCGTAGCTCCACCTAACTGAAATAACAAGCCCTCAACAGCTGAATGAAGTCCAACTGGTATCCGATATTACTCAGCTATGGCCGTCTTCACCAGTTTGTAAACTCAGGCTTCCACAGAATGGCCCTAGCACACTGTAGCTTGAGCCCTATCCCACTTGTCGTTAAGAAATCCAGGCTTTTACCAAGTTAAACTCATGAGCCGCGGTTTGCCGCTCTGTTGGCTAATGAGTTTGCCGACCACTGGGATAGGGGCTTAATCACAAGGAACAACAACAGCCTGTAATTATTGGAATCGAGTCTAGGTCAGTGGTTGGCAAACTCATTAGTCAACAGAGCGGCAAACCTTGTGGCTCTGTTGACTAATGAGTTTGCCAACCACTGACCTAGGGAATGCCTACGTGGCCCACCCATTTCGCCCATACTTTCTACCTCAGCCAGCTGTCTGTTCCACGTGGGGGACTCTTGGGTTTGAGTATGAGCTCTCCTCAGAGTCTGACTCTCCTAAGCCTGTGCTCTGGCCCAGCATGAGCCCTGCAGACCCTTGCCTCATTTTCCCATTGTGTTCAAACAGACTTGGAGAGAACAGAAGAGAATTACAACAGAGAGAAACTGAAGACCCAAGACTTTTGCTCAAATTTCCCAGGTCCCAGGTGTGTCTTCTACTCTCCTCTCTGCTACTGCCATGGGGTAAAGGCCAGCCTGCCTCCCTCGGTGCAAATATTCTAATGGAGTCCCCAACCCCGTGAGGTCCACATAAAGGAGGCAGCTGTTTTTCCAACTTTAATCTAAGGTCCATCTCTTTTGACGTTACTTCCTGCACTGGGATTGATCTTGGTCCAGGAGGCCAGAGAATACAAGAGTCCATTTCAGGGAGAACTCCAACTTCTAAACAATAATAAAGCAAGCATTCTGACCACAGAACACCACGTGTATAACACGAGGAGTCCAGCCAACGCTAAGCCCCAGAAAGCCCAATTAAGTCCCATTTCACATTCTCTCCTTTGGCATTGATTTATGAGCAGGGTGATGCAATTTCCCAGCTATCTTCAGTGTCTAGCTCCGAAGATTCTGTGATTGACCAGTTGAAAATGGCTCATGCTTTCCAAAGTAATGCGTACCTAGGAAATAAACACTGTTCCAGAGGAAACAATTTGGAGGGCTCAGCTCTGCCTATTATAATAATAATAATGTACACAGTTTTGCTAAGCATTTCAGTTTCTTGGAGCCACAGAATACCAGACCCTTTCCATTCTAGAAGAAGATCTTTGTCTATAGAAAACATTTTCCTAGACATTTACCCTGTTGGGAGACATAAATCAGCTTGTAATATTTTTTATTTTATCCATAGATTTTTAAAACACGTTTTCATTGATTATAGAAGGAAGAGAGAGGGAGACAGAGAAACATCAATGATGAGAGAGAATCATTGATTGGCTGCTTCCTGTACGTCCTGCACTGGGGATCAAACTCACAACCTAGGCATGTGTCCTGAACGGGAATCGAACCATAACCTCCTCGTTCATAGGTCAATACTCAACTACTGAGCCACGCCAGTATGGCTATTCATTGACTTTCAGAGAGAGTGGAAGGGAGAGGGAGAGACAGAGAGAGAGAAACATTGATGTGAGAGAGACACATCGATTGGTTGCCTCCCACATGAGCCCTGACCATGGCCAGCAATCCAGCCTGCAACCAAGGTATGTACCCTTCAGTCCGTGGGCTGATGCTCTATCCACTGAGCCAAACCAGCTAGGGCTACTTGCAAATTTTAAATGACAATTCTTTCCTGCCTCTGATTATCAATAAATCCAAAAATCTTTTTGAGTGCCATCTCAGCCAAGTTCACGTAGTTGTATTCATTTTATGGACAGAGAAAATTGTGCCTGAATGGTACGGTTAGAAAGGGGGAAAGCTGAAATGTAGAACACTAGCAGCAGCAATGGGTGTTCTGGTTCTGCCACTCTAGTGGGCCACACTTGGACTGAAAGGAAACGTTGCACAGCACAAAAACATGCTGTGTGAAGACCAGCCAAGCATGCAACAAAATCAGTCCTATTCAGCCTTGGATTACAAGCAAGACAAACAATAGAGCAGCCTTCAAAATGAACTTCCGTTTCCAGGATGAGAAGGAAACACAGGGACATGAGCTCTTAGGAGACACCTGCAGCGAGCAGGGACCCATGCCAAAGAAAGGGCCTAAAGAAGAACCTAAAAACAGAGGATCCAAAGGAGGACGCGCCATTCATTCTTCCACCCACAAACTTTCACCAAATGTGTGCGCTGAGCCTGGCTTTGTGTGAAGCAGCGGGCCTGTGACAATGAATGAGTCAGAGCTCCTGCCACAGTTGGACAAAGAGGGGCAAAAAAGTGAATGCAAAACTTGCATTCCTCTGATTCCAATGAAAGGAACATCCTGGTTAAAACCCGAGGCACCTCTGGGAGTATTTGTACCCACGGACAGCAGGGGGCCTGAACTGGCTGTCATTTCCTTTGTCACCTGGAGTAGAATTCCCCGAGTAGAGCCCTGGCTAGGCACCTAATGTGATCCCTCCGGAAATCGAGTGCAGCTCACCTCCCTCCCTCAGAATTATTTTACCCTGGAATGTTTTGGCTTTGAGGTACAACGCGTAACTGTGATCATTGTCAACAGGCAATGACACAAAGCAACCGTCTCTTTGGTGAAGACCAGCTGAGCAAATGCTTAACTCAGAAGCCTGTTATAGTTTTTGTGAAAACAAATTACATCAGTGCTTACCAGGACTCTCCCAACCAGGCTAAAGAGCGTTTTCTTTCGTGAATGTGTGTGTCACTGTGCTCCCACCTCACAGGGCATGCGAGAACTCTGCTAGAGGGAAATGGCACAGAAGTCTCCATAGCTCCGTACTTTGAATTGCTATAAATCTACTTGGCAGAGAGGCAGGTTCTGAGAAGTCTCGGCATGCCGAGCCCTGTGCTGTAGTCAGGGAGATGCAGGCGGTCAGCCAAGGTCATGGCTCTAAGGAAAATAGATATTTACTGAGTGATTTCCATGGGCCAGGTGCTGGGCCACAGCTTTCACTTACCTTATCTCTTTGAATTGTAACCTGTGTGTAGTCAGCTCCATGCCATCACCCTGAACCCACCTTAAGGCCAGCAGTTGGTTAGCTCACCTCTAAAGCAATATGGAGTATTATAGATTTTACCAGATTCCATGGGGACAGAGAAGGGACATTTACACTGCAGACCACTAACAAATCTTAACCCAATACTTCCATCTGTCTCCCCCCTCTTCTCCTTCCCCAGTCTCTGTAACTTCCCTGTGGCAGAGTGTTCCCTCTCTCCTCTCTTTAATTCTCTCTCTCTCTCTTCTTTCCCATACACACAAATTCTTAAAATCCCTTCCACATCTCTGCCCGTCACTCGCCTAATCCCACACTTACAAGTCTGGTCAGAAACAATGCTCCATGAAATACCATTCTGTAAACTCTTACAGGGTGAATGGGGAAGGCAAATCTGTATTCAAAGTAAGTGTTTGTTTCATTAAGAACAAAGTTCTTCCCTTTCCATGATGAAAGTGGTCTTTTGTAATCAACCTTCCACCAGGCTGCCTAAGCCTTTTTGTTGCATGCTTATTGTTGGGCCTTGTTAATGACAGGTGGGACATTCAACAGCGGTGCTCAGAAGTCACGTTGCTGAGACAATGAAAAACACTCTTCTTGGTTCTCATTGGAATAAGACAGAAGTAGCTGAGGAAATGGGCTAACAGATGGCCACAAACAGGTCATCTCATCCACCTGCTTATTAAGATTCTCTTCTGATGAGATTTCTGTGTGGTGATTATTCACTGGGATACACTCTCTTAATACTCTGTTCATATTCAGAGAGTTCCACATACAAAGCTTTTTCTCAGATTTTCTTCTCACCACCAATTTTTCTAATCACGATCCTTCTAAGTCTTGAACATCCAAACCATTAGCTGCTCCCACTCAGTCAATATAAATCCAAACATGTGTCCAGTGGGAGGATTTTCCTTCATTCCTATCTTTCAAAGCCATTCCTCATGGTGGGACTGCAATACATACTATAATCATCCACTTTGGGCAGTGCCAGCATATTACATAGGTCCATACTTAAACCAGGCCTGCAATTTCCCCCTCATCTGACTTGTCATAGGGAACTCCCAACGAGGCCACAGATTCAAGCTGAACAGGAAGAGGCAATGTGAAAGGAGCATAAGGCCATTGGCGTGTGCAACGCATGTGTGCCTTCAGTACTTGCTTGAGCCTGATCTCATATATACCACTTTCATTTAATAATGGAATATGGCTGTGAATCCCAATTTTATGGCTTGGAGGGTCAGACAATATCCAGTTCAGAATGTTGCATGGTAACTTGGTGATTCACAGTCAAGCATTCAATCTCTACTAGAACTCATTTACAATCTAGAAGCTGTTTCTCCAGAGAATAGTTGTCTTCAGAGGATGGTAAAGCTTTGCTCTAAAATCCTAAAGGTCTAGGCTGTGATTCATCTTTATGAGCCTGCTAACATCCCCATATAGTGTCCTTATCTGCCACAGGCATCAAGCACCATTGATGTGCCACATAGACAGCCTGAGTGGTAGAGTGGTTTGCATGGCAGCCTGGACCTGATGCAGAGCCTTCTGTTTGGCTCTTTTCAGGTGCTGGCCCCTTTTCAAGATTCTCAGTAAATCAGTGAGAGTTGCATGTCCAAATGACTTTCATGTTGCCTCTAAAATCTGAAGCGATCCAATAGGTATTGTACCTCTTTCTTTTAGGCAGGAAGGGCCAGATGCATTAACTTTTTTAAAAGATATCTCACTGGGCCTTGAGGAATTTTACCAGGGTGGCAAACCCCTGCATTTTTGTGGAAGTTATTTTGCACCTGTGTGCATCTGTTTTTCCAATGTATCTAGAGTGGTTGCTACTTCCTGCTTACCAGGAAGCATGATTAATAGCATCAGCATGACATTATCAATGTGATGAACCAGGGTGATTCAGAATAGAAATGTAATCAAGGTTCCTTGGAACAAAATTATGATATAGGGCTAGAGAGTTGATATATTTCTGAGGAAGGATAGTGAGGGTATATTGTTAGTCTTGCCAACCAAAAGCAAACTGCTCCTTATGCTCTTTTCCAACATGTAAAGTTAAAGAAGCATTCAGAAAAATGACTACATACTAGTATGTTGACTTGTTCCAACGATGAAACTATATCTGTAACTACCACCTGATTATATTTACAATTAATTCACTGCCATTTTCAATGTGATAATATACACATTTATAAATAAAGATAAAGCCACAAAAATGTTCACACACTATTGAAGGGAAGAGCTGGGATTTGAATTCTTACCACAGCCTTTATACCATGATTGCTCCCACTTGAATCAGGCACTCGCCATTGACCTAAGTCATATAAAGACATACCAAACCCTCCAGAAACTACAAGAGAATTCGTTCTCAGAAAAGGTATGCTGCTCTCAGAAGATGTGGAGGAAATGAGTAATAGAGTAATAGGTATTAGTTACACAAACTTTATCTTTATCAAGCTTTATCTGACTATATCTATACTAAACTATACAGACAAATTATTATTACAATCTATAAAAAGAAATGGGTAATATGGTAATCAGACTGGATAGCCAAACGACCTTCTGGATGCCCAGACGTCCTTCCTGACAAAGCCAGGGCCCGAGGGAAGCCAGAACAGGCAGCCAAGGGAAGGAAGGCCTACTCTTGCATGAATTTGAGTGCATCGGGCCTCTAGTATAGTATGATTAAGTGCAATAAGAAGAAGAATTGGTCCTGAAGGACACATAGGAGGTACCCTTAACCCAAGCTTAAGAGTCGAGGTAAGTTTTCTGAGAGGATGTGATACTTAAAACTGAGATGTGAAGGATCAGAAGAAGTTAGGCATACAAAGTAGGGCAGGACAAAGGATTAAGGCAAAGAGAAGAAACTAAAAGAAGGAGCAGCAAGTTACAAGGCTCTGAGATGGAAGATGAATGTTGGATTTATGGCAAATGCACATCTGGACCTTAGAATCTAAAGAAGAGAAAACACGAGGCTGGAAGACTAAGCATGGACCAGATCATGAAAGACTTAAAAACTTTGTTAAGGAGTTTGTATTTTACCCAAGAACAATAGGGAGCCATTGAAGAGTTTTAAGCAGGGGGATAGCCTAGCAGTTTTATATTTTAGAAATATTACTAGAACTACAGACTGAAGGCAGAAGAATGGGAAGGCAATAGAAGTTGAAAGAGAGGACAATATCCTAAACTAGCACTGTAGCAAGGAGAGTTGGAAAAAAAAGTGGATGGATTGGAGACATAATTAATAGGCTGTTTGACAGAGGTAAAAGGGAGGAGGATTACATCCAGATATTGGGCAATTGCATATGAATTATGATGCCATTCTCTGCAATAGCAAATACAGTGTAAAGGATAAAATGTTATGCAACATTTAAGTGGTAATGTCTGCAAGGACACAGGAGTCTGGAGAATATGCAAAAAAATATTTAGATAGAACTTCTTATGTGGGAACCATTCAGCACATGGCGATAACTAGAACTCAGGAAGAATGTGTAGAGTGAGAAGATAAGAGGAAAACAAGATGTTAATGGTAAAATTCCAACAGGGAATTCAATAGACATTGGTGTGGGAGGAGAGCATGGGGGTTGTAATCCATGTCAATTCAAGGAGGGGGTTGGGGTGGGGAAAAAAATTCCACAAAAAAGGGAATTCACTTCTGAGCATTAATATTCATGATTATGTGTTCAAGTTCATACAGATAATCATAATAATTATATTTATTAGAGATTTAATATGTACTAAACACATTTCTAATGATTTACATGTATTATCTCATTTTATCTCCTTAATCTTTACAACAATATCCCCATTGTATAGATGAGGGAAGTGGAGTATAGAAAATTGGTTACGTGCCCCACATCATGTAGCCTTAGAGGCAGAGTTGGAATTTGAACCCACAGCTTCTCATTCCAGAGCCTGCTGAGCAATGCTGCCTCCCATGAGGAAGAAATTAGCATGTATTTCACAAGTTACATGTAAATGAACAAAATTAATCCTCTGTTGCTACAAGAATCCTCACTCAGAGCTGGGTCTTTCCATGGAAAAATATTTTTGTGTACATTTTTGGATATGCTGTCAAGAAACAGGGCTGCTGCAAATGCCATCAGATGCCAGTTTCAACCTCTCCTGAATCTCAAAGTGATTTGCAACTTAAAAGAAAAACATGAACCAAAAAAAAAAAAAAGTTGTTTCTTCAAAAGAACTGAAACCTGAGGCAAGAACCCAAAAAAGAGGATTTGTTTACAGAAAAATCAAGGGTTTGCCCAGAACACTTTAAGTATCTCATAGTTATACTAGAGTTATACAAATTCTTGCACTGATAGGGTCTGGCCAGCCTGCCCCAAGGGGACCAGTTGGGCAGGGCCTACTGGGGGGGGCGGGGAGGCTGGGGAACACGATCAGGGTCCTGATTGGCCAGTTAGCCACTTCAATGCATGTCATAGTGACAAGCCATTCCAGTCGTTCCCATCATTCTATCATTCTGGTCATTCAGTTTTTATCTTTATAGATACTTTACTTAATCTTAGACAGAAAGTTGAGAGCCATTCTTACAACTTCTGAATTAGAAGGTTAGACTATCAACAAAATATTATTTTCTTTTATTTTAAACTAGAGGCCTGGTGCATGAATTCATGTACTAGTGGGGTCCCTCAGCCTGGCCTGTGGGATCAGGATGAAACTGGCTCTCTGACATCTCCTGAGGGGTCCCAGCTTGCAAGAGGGCGCAGGCCAGGCTGAGGGACCCCACCGATGTTGGGGCCAGGGAGGTACATGGGAGGTTGACCAGCCAGAGAAGGACTGCAGGAAGGCTCCAGGGCATGTCCAGCCCCTCTTGCTCAGTCCTGATTGGCCAGACGCCAGTAGCAAGCCCACCTACTGATTGGAGCATCTTCTGCCTGGTGGTCAGTGCACTTCATAGCAATCTGTTGAATGGCCTTAACATATCACTAGCATGTTACACTTTGATTGAACAGCCAACCAGATGACCAGACACTTGCCACATTGGGCTTTTGGTTTTTTGTTAACAGTTTCAAATATTTTAATCATCAGAGGATATGAGCAGATATATGGGTCATATTTTCTTATCCAATCTGTTACCCTATGTCTTTTGATTGGGGCATTTAATCCATTTACATTTAAAGTTATTATTGATAGGTACTTGTTTGTCACCATTTTTATTTTTTACCCCTGTGTTCCTTCTTCACTTCCTATTTCTTATTTTTACAGCAGACCCTTTAACATTTCTTGCCACGCTGGTTTGGTGGTAATAAATTCCCTTAGTCCTTTTTTGTCTGTGAAACTCCTGACTTCACCCTCAATTTTTTTTTGATAGCCTTGCTGGGTATAGTATTCTTGGATTCAGACCCTTCCTTTGCATGACTTTGTATATTTCATTCAATTCCCTTCTGGCCTGATGTGTTTCTCTTGAGAAATCAGTCACTAGTCTGATAGGGGATCCTTTGTAGGTAACGTCCTATCTCTCTCTGGCCGCTTTTAAGATTCTTACTTTGTTGTTGATATTTGCCAATTTAATTATAATGTGCCTTGGTGTCGGTCTTTTGGGGTTCATTTTGCTTGGGACTCTGTGAGCTTCTTGGATTTGTGTGGGTTTTTTCTTCCCTATATCAGGGAAGTTTTCTGTCATTATTTCTTCAAACAGGTTTTCTATTCCTTGATCAGTTTCCTTTCCTTCTGGATCCCCTTTATGTGGATGTTGTTTTGTTCTGTGTTGTCCCAAAGTTCCCTTAGGCCAGTGGTCGGCAAACTCATTAATTAGTCAACAGAGCCGCAAACCACAGTGGCTCGCAAGCCACAGTTTGTCAACCACTGCCTTAAGCTCTCCTCCTGCTTTAAAATTTTTTTTTGCTAGAAGCTGCTCTACTTGGGTATTTTTTCCTACCTTGTTTTTTAGCTCACTGATGTGGTCTTCTGCTTCTTCTAGTCTACTCTTTTTAAAAATATATATTTTATTGATTTTTTTACAGAGAGGAAGGGGAAAAGACAGAGAGTCAGAAACATCGATGAGAGAGAAACATCAGTCAGCTGCCTCCTGCACGCCTCCTACTGGAGATGTGCCTGCAACCCAGGCACATGCCCTTGACTGGAATCAAACATGGGACCTTTCAGTCTGAAAGCTGACGCTCTATCCATTGAGCCAAACCAGTCAGGGCTTCTACTCTACTCTTGATGCTTGATGCTTTCTATTGAGTTCTTTACAGCAGCAATGTCATTTTTTCATTTCTCCTTGATTTTTACACATATTGTCAAATTTGTCTTCAATTCTTTTCATACAACTATGATCATTTCTCTGAATTATTTTTCTTTACAGGTTGCTTGCCTCCATTTCATTTACTTCCTTTTCTGGTGATGCCTGCTTTTCTTTCCTATGCGAGCTGTTTCATTGTCTCCTCATGATCTCTCATCTCTGGGTGTCTGATTATATAGTTCTCTCTCTCTCTCCTTTTTGTTAGGGAGTGTAGAGCTCCTCTGAATCCACATGCTTGTGGCACTTTGGGACCAGTGTTCTCGGGATCCTGGCTATTCAGTGGGTGCCATAGTTGTAGATTCCACGGGCTTCTCGGGCATCCAATAACACTTTTTCGTTCATGATGGAGCAATCTCCACATCTGAGCGGGTCACTCTGGGAGAGGACCCAGCAGCAGCGGGGGCTGCCCGGTCAAGGGACCCCTGTCCACAGTCCCTCACAGTCTCCTGGATTATAGCTGTCCCTCAACTCACCAACAAACACTCCCTGTGCGACCACACACTCTCCCTTTGCTTTCTCACTCACATGCTATCTTACAGTCTTCCTTCCCATCAGAAGCCATCTTCAAACTCCCCAGTTAAAGTTTTTATAGGGCAAGATGGCGGCATAGGTAAACACCTACACCACTGCCTCGCACAACAATTTCAAAACTACAACTAAAAGATAGAACGGACATCATCCAGAACCACAGGAAATCTGGCTGAGTGGAAATTCTACAACTAGAAGGAAAGAGAGGGGCTCACAGAAACCCAGAGAAGATGCAAAAAGCTGAGGTACAGAAACGAGTGCATGGAGAAAGCTGGTGCAGGAGAACCTGGCTGGCTTTCTCTGGCGGGAGGGAGACAGAGACTCTCAACGGCATTGAACCCCTTATCCTATGACACTAGACCCCAGATCCAGCCAAAACTCATATAGGAGGAGTTTGGACTGTGAAAAGGGAGAAGTGCATGGAAATTTAGGGGAGTCCAAAAGATCAGAAGTCTGGTGACACGCACAGCACTGCGCGCAGAGGACCAGCTTCTGATTGTGCCACTGGCTTTCATAATAGGGTGGGAGACAGACCCTCCCAACTGCACCACTTCTAACTTCACTAAACCCCAGTTTCGGGTGAAACCCTGGAGACCCAGACTCATATGGTCCCGGAGCACAGTGGAGCTGGAAAGGCAGCAGTATAGAGGCACTGCAAGAGCATGTGTGCAAGGGACTGCTCCAGCGATTACCCAGTCACGTGAGACTCGGGGACTATGGAGGGTGGGGCCAACTGGAAGGCAAGGTGGTCCATTAAACCCTGAGACTCCATCCATCCCAAGCTCAATAGAGAGGCTTCTGCAGTTTTGCAAGTCTGGTATCATAAGGCTGAATCCAACACAGAAGTTCTCCCAGCATAGTGAAAATGCCAAGACAAGGGAAGGGATCACAAACAAAAAAAGTGGAGGAAAACAAACGACTGGATATAGAGTTCAAAACCACGCTGATAAGGTTTTTCAAGAATCTCCTAGAAAAGATGGATAAATTTAGCGAGAACCAACTAGAGATGCAAAAGAACCAACTAAAAATTAAACATACACTAACTGAATTAAAAAATATTGTACAGAGACCTAACAGCAGACTAGAGGAAAGCAAGAATCAAGTCAAAAATTTGAAATATAAAGAATCAGAAAACACTCAACTGGAAAATCAAGAAGAGAAAAGAATACAAAAATGTGAAGATAATATAAGGATCCTCTGGGACAGCTTCAAGCGTACCAACATCAGAATTGTGGGGGTGCCAGAAGAGGAGAGAGAGCAAGATACTGAAAACCTATTTAAAGAAATAATGACTGAAAACTTCCCACATCTGGTAAAAGAAATGGACTTACAAGTCCAGGAAGCACACAGAACCCCATATAAAAGGAATCCAAAGAGGACCACACCAAGACACATCATAACTAAAATACCAAGAGCAAAAGACAAAGAGAGAATATTAAAAGCAGCAAGAGAAAAACAGTTCATTACCTACAAGGGAGCACCCATATGACTGTCAGCTGATTTCTCAACAGATATGATGCAGGCCAGACGGGAGTGGCAAGAAATATTCAACGTGATGAATAGCAAGAACCTACAACCAAGAATAATCTATCCAGCAAAGCTATCATTCAGAATTGAAGGGCAGATAAAGAGCTTCACAGATAAGAAAAAGCTAAATGAGTTCATCAAATCCAAACCAGTAGTATATGAAATGCTGAAAGGTACTCTTTTAAAAGAGGAAGAAGAAAAAGGTAAAAGATAAAAAATTATGAACAACAAATACTTATCTATCAACAAGTGAATCTGAAAATTAAGGGAATTGAATATTTGATCAACAGAACAAACTGAGGAATATAATAGAATCGGGAGCACAGAAAGGGAGTGGACTGATAATTCTCAGGGGGAAAAGGGTGAGGGGTGTACAGGGAGAGACTGGACAAAAATCATACACCTATGGATGAGGTCAATGGGAGGGAGCTAAGGGCAGAGGGAAGGGTGGGAACCGGGTGGAGGAGAACTATGGAGGGAAAAAAAGAGAAACAAATGTAATAATCTGAATAATAAAGATAAAATACAAAATTAAAAAAAATAAAAACTAAGAGCAAAAATAACCAAATACTTCAGAATGTTCCATTTATAATAAAACTTTTTATTGAAAACAGAAAAAAAAAAGTATTTTTAGGTATGACATCAAAAGCATGTTCTGTATTTCAAGCCAGCCTTTGGTTTTTCACTTAGGCTGAGGGACTGAAAACCCGACAGTGTGCTTTGCTGGTCAGTGACAGGGAGCCTGTAACTGGGAACCATCTAAGTTTGGGATTTGAGCAACCAGATAGTTGAGGTGTCTTTTCCTCGACCACCAGGGGTTGCTTTATGGATGAACAATGCAACCTCTGCCCCACCCACTCATTGCCAGCAGCGTTTTCTGGGCCTGTTTGTGAGCAGCACTTCCTTTTTATCCAACAGCTCAGCACCTTAGCGAGGCTGCCACCATATTAGACTTTTATTATATAGGATGCTAAAGGCAGTCTAGGAGAGGTGGTTTGGATGCTAAAATAGTGACATTTCCCAAGAGTTCCAACAGTTTATGGAGGCAGAAAACTTGAAGTCCCCATTGTCCTGTATTTCTCTAGGCTGTTGCCAATGTCACTTCTCAGGTTCCACCTGAACAGCCCCCAGACAGACTTCTGTAATTGCAAATTAATATGCTTTTGTATGTGCAGAGAGGAAAAATTAAAAGAAGAGGCACAACACTAAAACCATGATTCTCCCAGGGATGATAGCAAAGACAGAGCTGATTGGAGACAGGGGATCTTTTATGACTTGGTTGTTTAAATATGGTTTCCACATCTGTATTGTAACAATAGCATCCATTGGACATAACAACAACAACAAAAGCAAAAACAAAAATCAGTAGTTTAAACCACTGACTCTCAAACTTGGCACACTGGAATCACCTGGGTAGGTTTAAAAGTTACTGAGGCAGAAACCGGTTTGCCTCAGTGGATAGAGCATCGGCCTGTGGGCTGAAGGGTCCGAGGTTCGGTTCCGGTCAAGGGCATGTATTCTGGTTGCAGGAACATCCCCAGTAGAGGATGTGCAGGAGGCGGTTGATCAATGTCTCTCGTCGATGTTTCTAACTCTCTATTCCTCTCCCTTCCTCTCTGTAAAAAAAATCAATAAAATATATTTAAAAAGAAAAAAAGTGACTGAGGCTTCAGTCCCAGCTCCAGAAAGTCCTATTCAATTGGTGGAATATGGGGTAATTTAAGCACTGAGAAACTTTAAGTCTCAACAGATGGCTCTAATGGGCAGCTAAGTTTGAAAGCCAGTACACCCGGATAAAAAAAGTAAGGCTTTTTGCCCCACATAGCACAAAATCCAGAAGTGGGTGGATCTGAACCAGCATAGGTGCTAAAGGATAGCACTAACAATCAGGTTTCTTTATCCCCTTAAGCTTACAGCTTTCAATCTCTTGGTAATATGATTGCTGCCATTTTCGTATTGTAGCGAAGCTCCTTATTGGAAGAAGCCAGCAGGCTTCTCCCTACAAATCTTTACCTTTTTATTCAGAAATGGAAGCCTACCTCAGGGACTTCTGGGAACTTCTCATTAGCCCAAACTATGTTTTCTGGCCAACTCAGGTTGTAATGAGGTGTTGGAATTTGTGTATGTTGTTTTCCAGCCTCTAGAATAGAAGATAAGAGAGAAGTTGATTAGAATGGCTATTGAATGAGCCAGCGCACAGTATTTGCAAAGCAGAAATGTACTACTCTTATAAATGTACTACTTTTGTGATTTTCTTTTAATGTAAATATTGTGGGGTAAAAGACTACAAGGAAATAACATACTTGGGAGCAATTTTATCATAAGTTGGTCTGTCCACAGCTCTATGCCTCACTCCTATAATTCACTCCACACCCTACACCTCTCTGCCCATTTTTCTGAGACTATATTAATTAGTTAATCCAGCAGCCATTTCAATTTCCAAAGTTTCAGGCCAGCTCTATGCGGGCTTAGTCTTTTTGTAGAAAAGCAGCAGTCATTAGCCTAAGCCTAGCAAGTGGAATGACCACAAAACCCTCCCCAAAGTCCTGGCCTCCTTTTGCCTGATAGTCTCCAAAATAAATTTAATTTTTCTGCTGACCTGAGGTTCACATTAAACTATTTGTTGCCAAGGGCTTGAATTACTGCAAATATGTCCCTTGGGTTTATCCCTGTTGAATTAATAGTCAGAACCCCCACCACAATCTCTTGTTTGGCAGTCTTGTTCCAATCTCCCTCCTAAACTTAAGACTCATCATTTCCAACAAGCAAATCAAACTTGGAATGTCATCATGATCTCATGATGTTCCCCTCCAAACTCCCACATTCCCCATTTCAGTGAATGGTCAAGTCCAGTGATCAAGTCATGCAAATGAATCGCGGAACTGCGCTCACATCCTCCCTTTTCTTTATTTCATATATCCAATCAGTCAACAGTCTGCCAATTTGCTCTTTTCCCCTCGAATTTAGGCCCCATTTATCTTCTCCATGGATTGTATAGCAAAAAATCACTCTGAAGGCTCAGGACCTTGCCCATTTTTCTTTTTAGTTATCTGTTCTGACCCAAAATCTGGTATATGGTAGGTGCTCAATATACTTTAAGGAGAATGAATTAACTGCATGATTTAAAGACAAATGAGTGTAATGTCAGAATCTAAATAATTTTTTTTTAATTCTCACCTGAGGATATGTGGTGAGTGGGGAGGAGTTAAAATGATTTGAGAGAAGCAGTGAAAGAGAGAGAGAGAGAGATCAATGTGAGACAAAAACATAGATCCATTGCTTCTCATATGTGTCCCAACCAGGGATCAAAACTGCAACTGTGGTATGTACGCTGCCCAGGAATCAAACTGGCAACTTTTTTGGTGCACAGGACAGTGCTCCACCAACTGAGCCACCCAACCAGGGCAGAACTTAAAGAATTTACACAGATAATTGGTTAAACACTTAGAAAAGCATAAGATCCATACAAGTGAATGCTACTCAGTTATAGAAAGATGGCCAAAACAGATTAAATGAAAAATGCAGTTTTACATGGCTCAGTTTTTTAAAGAAAAAAATTACAGTAATGTATATTCATCCTAATTGACATAATGGTACTGTCAATCATAGCCTACATTTTTTTGTATAACGTGTGACATTTTTCATATTTGTATTTAAAACAATGGGAAAGAATATAAAGAGCACTAAGAAGCAAGTATCCCATCAGTTAATCATGCCCCATTTCCCTTTCTAAAAATATGTTGCTGGAGAATCAAGATGGCAGCATAGGTAAACACCTACACTGCTGCCTCGCACAGCAATTTCAAAACTACAACTAAAAGACAGAATGGGCATCATCCAGAACCACATGAAAGCTGGCTGAGTGGAAATTCTACAACTAGAAGGAAAGAGAGGAGCTCACAGAAACCCAGAGGAGCGGCAAAAAGCTGAGGTACAGAAACGCGCACGTGGAGAGAGCAGGTGCCGGAGAACCCGGCTGACTTTCTCTGGCCGGAGGGAAATGAAGACTCTCAACAGCATTGAATCCCTTTATCCTACGACACTAAACCCCAGGTCCAGCCAAAACTCGTACAGGAGGAGTTTGGACTGTAAAAAAGGAGAGGTGCATGGAAATTTAGGGGAGTTGCAAGAGATCAGAAGTCTGGTGACATGCACGGCATTGTGTGCAGAGGACTGGCTGCTGATTGTGCCGCTGGCTTTCGAGAGTGGGCGGGAGACAGACCCTCCCAACTGCACCACTTCTAACTTCACTAAACCCCAGTTTCTGGCGAAACCCTGGGGACCCAGACTCATATGGTCCCGGAGCACAGGGGAGCCGGAAAGGCAGCAGTCTAGAGACACTGCAAGAGTGCGTGCAAGGGAGGAGACAGCCAAGATGGCGGCATAGGTAGACACCTACACTGCTGCCTTGCACAACAATTTCAAAACTACAACTAAAAGACAGAACAGAGATCATCCAGAACTACAGGAAAGCTGGCCGAGTATAAGTTCTACAACTAGAAGGAAAGAGAGGAGCTAACAGAGACCCAGAGGAGCTGCAAAAAGCTGAGGTACGGAGACAAGCACGCTGAGAGAGCGGGTGCCCGAGTACCTGGCTGGCTTTCTCTGGCGGGAGGGAAATGGAGACTCCCAACGGCATTGAACCCCTTATCCTACGACACTAAACCCCAGACCCAGCCGAAACTCATACGGGGGGAGTTTGGACTGTGAAAAGGGAGAAGTGCATGGAAATTTAGGGGAGACGCAAAAGATAGGAGGTCTGGTCACGGTCGCGCACACACACGGCGATGCCGACGGAGGACAGATTGCTGATTGTGCTGCTGGCTTTTGCGACTGGGCGGGAGACAGACCCTCCCAACTGTGCCACTTCTGAGTCCACTGGGCCCCGGTTTCGGGCGAAACCCTGGAGATCTAGACTTGTGTGGTCCTGGGGCGCAGGGGAGCTGGAAAGGCAGCGGTCTAGAGGCACTGTGGATGCGTGCACACAAGGACCGCTCCAGCCATTACCCAGTCACGTGAGACTTCGGGGCCGTGGAGGGCGGGGCCGACTGGAAGGCAAGGCAGTCCCTTAGGCCCTGAGACTCCACCCATCCCCAGCTCAACAGAGGCTTCTGTGGTTTTGCAAGTACAGAAGTTTCCCCGACATAGTGAAAATGCCAAGACAAGGGAAGGGATCACACACAAAAGAAATGGAGGGAAAAAAACGACTGGATATAGAGTTCAAAACCACGCTTATAAGGTTTTGCAAGAATATGCTAGAAAAGATGGAGAAATTTAGTGAGAGCCAAGAGTAGATGCAAAAAATCCTACTAGAGATGCTAGAGATGATGCATAAATCTAGCGAGTCCCAAGAGGAGATGAAAAAGGACCAACTAGAGACAATGACTGAAATAAAAAACATACAGAGTCCTAACAGCAGACTAGAGAAAGGCAAGAATCAAGTCAAAAATTTGAAATATAAAGAAACAGAAAACACTCAACTGGAAAAGCAAGAAGAGAATAGAATCCAAAAATGTGAATATAATGTAAGGAGACTCTGGGACAGCTTCAAGCGTACCAACATCAGAATTGTGGGCGTGCCAGAGGAAGAGAGAGAGCAAGATACTGAAAACCTATTTAAAGAAATAATGACTGAAAACTTCCCACATCTGGTAAAAGATTTACACTTACAAGTCCAGGAAGCACACAGAACCCCACATAAAAGGAATCCAAAGAGGAACACACCAAGACACATCATAATTAAAATACCAAGAGGAAAAGACAAAGAGAGAATATTAAAAGCAGCAAGAGTAAAACAGTTTATTACCTACAAGGGAGCACCCATACGACTGTCAGCTGATTTCTCAACAGAAACCATGCAGGCCAGATGAGAGTGGCAAGAAATATTCAACGTGATGAATAGCAAGAACATACAACCAAGAATAATCTATCCAGCAAGGCTAACATTCAGAATTGAAGGGCAGATAAAGAGCTTCACAGATAAGAAAAAGCTAAAGGAGTTCATCAACTCCAAACCAGTGTTATATGAAATGCTGAAGGGTACTCTTTTAGAAGAGGAAGAAGAAAAAGGTAAAAGACAAAAAATTATGAACAAATACATATCTATCAACAAGTGAATCTAAAATTTAAGTGAATTAAAAATTTGATCAACAGAATAAACTGGTGAATATAATAGAATCAGGAGCACAGAAAGGGAGTGGACTGATAATTCTCAGGGGGGAAGGGGTGAAGGGTGTACAGGGAGAGACTGGACAAAAATCATACACCTATGGATGAGGTCAATGGGAGGGAACTAAGGGCAGAGGGAGGGGTGGGAGCTGGGTGGAGGGGTGCTATGGAGGGGAAAAAAAGAGAAACAATTGTAATAATCTGAATAATAAAGATTTAATTTTAAAAAAAAAGTGTGTGCAAGGGACTACTTCAGGGATTAACCAATCACATGAGACTCGAGAGCCGTGGAGGGCAGGGATGACTGGAAGGCAAGGCGGTCTCTTAAGCCCTGAGACTCCACCCATCCCAAGCTCAATAGAAAGGCTTCTGCAGTTTTGCAAGTCTGGTATCATAAGGCTGAATCCAACATAGAAGTTCTCCCCGCATAGTGAAAATGCCTAGTCAAGAGAAGGGATCACAAACAAAAGAAATGGAGGAAAACTAATGACTGTATATAGAGTTCAAAACCACACTTATAAGGTTTTTCAAGAATATCCTAGAAAAGATGGATAAATTTAGTGAGACCCAAGAGGAAATGAAAAAGATCCAACTAAAATTTAAACATACACTGACTGAATTAAAAAATATTGTACAGAGACCTAACAGCATACTAGAGGAAGACAAGAATCAAGTCAAAAATTTCAAATATAAAGAAACATAAAACACTCAACTGGAAAAGCAAGAAGAGAAAAGAATCCAAAAATGTGAAGATAATGTAAGGAGCCTCTGGGACAGCTTCAAGCATAGCAACATCAGAATTATGGGGGTGCCAGAAGAAATGAGAGAGCAAGATACTGAAAACCTATTTAAAGAAATAATGACTGAAAACTTCCCCCACCTGGTGAAAGAAATAGAGTTACCAGTCCAGGAAGCACACAGAACCCCATATAAAAGGAATCCAAAGAAGACTACACCAAGACACAGCATAATTAAAATACCAAGAGGAAAATACAAAGAGAAAATATTAAAAGCAGCAAGAGAAAAACAGTTCATTACCTACAAGGGAGCACCCATACAATTGTCAGCTAATTTCTCAACAGAAATGATGCAGACCAGACGGGAGTGGCAAGAAATATTCAACATGATGAATAGCAAGAACCTACAACCAAGAATACTCTACTCAGCAAAGCTATCATTCAGAATTGAAGGGCAGATAAAGAGCTTCACAGATAAGAAAAAGCTAAAGGAGTTCAGCAACTCCAAACCAGTATTATATGAAATGCTGAAAGGTACTCTTTTAAAAGAGGAAGAAGAAAAAGGTAAAAGATAAAAAAACATGAACAACAAATACGTATCTATCAGCAAGTGAATCTGAAAATTAAGGGAATTGAAGATTTGATCAACAGAATAAACTGGTGAATATACTAGAATCAGGAGCACAGAAAGGGAGTGGACTGATAATTCTCAGGGGGAAAAGGGGTGAGGGGTGTACAGGGAGAGACTGGACAAAAATCATACACCTATGGACGAGGTCAATGGGAGCGAGGTAAGGGTAGAGGGAAGGGTGGGATCTGGGTGGAGGGGAGCTATGGAGGGGAAAAAAGAGAAACAGATGTAATATCTGAATAATAAAGATTTAATAAAAATAAATAAATAAAAACAAAAATACATTGTTATTAAGCTGATGATTCAGGAAATACAATTTAATTCAACAAATATTTATGGTGTCACCACCATATAGAAGATTTGGACAAGTGCCAGACTGCTAGGGGTCAAAATGCCAAAGGTCATGTAGTTTCAGTAAGTCAATAGAGCATCTAACAATCCAGTGATGAATAAAAAGGTCAGAGGCATGAGCAGTATAAAAGTACTATGACATGGTTTTTCCCGCTGACTGCATTGCTCTGTACACAAAAGGTTGATAAATAACTGGGTATCTATCAGCAGGAAGTTTCCCATGCAGAGTTCCAGGCACACTTCTTATAGTCTGTCCTAGTTAACATCTTTACATATGACATGAATGAAGAAGAAGGTTCAAAAAATTCAGAGTAATAGCTAAAAGATAAAAGAAGCAAGATGCAGCATGAAATTCAATAAAGATCATTGTTAAGTTCTGAATTTATTTTTATTTTTTTTAATAAACAGTACAAATAAACTCATGGGGATTCCTGGCTTGGCGGCAGTTCATGTAAAAAGACAATTAAGTTTTTTTATTGACCACAGATTCATTATGAGGCATTAATGGAATGTGACTGATAAAAACAAAGATGAGGGCAGTTCTTGACCACAGTCATAAATCTAGTTTCCTGATAAGAGGCTGGCAGCTCAATCTTGTTCTAGTCGGATCACACTGGAGTTCTATTTGCACTTTCAGGCATCCATTCCACCCTTGACGCGTTTTTATGAAGATATGTTTTCTTACACTCTGTCTCCAAAAGCAGTGTGCTGGCATGGAACAAATGAGCTCACCCTCCTTATGCAAAGCAGGAATGTCACGTGGACCAGGTTCCTTGCACAGATTTCAGTTGTGCCAGCTCTATGCGGGCTTAGTCTTTTATTGTGGTTTCCTCTAACTAGGGACTCAAGCCTAAGCTGGGGATGATGCAATGACCAGAAATCTGACTGACAGCCATTACATGGACTCTAAGCGACTCCTCTCTCCTCCCACAGTCATAACACAACCCTTTGTCCTTGAACCAGGCTGTGCTGCCTAGATTCTTATTCCTCATGCAAAGGCTCTAAGAGACCACCAGCCTTGACACCTTCCTGCAGGAGTTTAAAGCCACTTATCTAGGCTAAAACCAAGACCCCTGCTACTCTTAAATGCAAGTAAATCATCAGAGGTAGATGGAAGTTCTTATTTCTCTTTCCAAAAAATACCTCCCCTCCCTCCCTTACCAGAGGTCCATCTCAACTCTGACTTCCTCTACTTCCCAGGCCTGGTAAGAATTGGGGGTGTGAAAACATGTAAGGAAGAGAGGAGGAAAGAAAGAAAAGATAAGAGATTAGAACTGATTCCAAAGATAGGTCCTTTGTTATTGCTCCAGCAAGTGATGGTTCTCTCCTTTCTTCTCTCTTTATCCTCAAGCCCCCTCAGTGAATATACCTGCCTAGGGTCTTTTCTCTGCCAAGGACCATTTGGATATTTATAACATTATTTGTGGGCCATACAAAACTATCAACTTAAAAATTAGCCTGCTACATTGGGTCAAACATTTATTAACTCACCCCTAATTCCTTGGCAGGGCCAGACCAAATGATTTAGCAGGCCTAGGAGACCCCCGGGCTTACAAGACTGCCTCCCTCCAATGGGTAGATCCTAAAACTAGAGCCTGTCCAGCAGAGCCATCTCTCAATCCAGGCAAGCTGCCCAAGCTCCCAAACACGGGGAGGCCCGAGAAACTGTGGTCTTTCCTACTAATGCTCTTGGGCTGGAGGGTCGCAGTTCTAACTTAAGTCAAGCTCTGTGCTAAATATGTGAATGCTTTACCTCATTGAATAACCATGGACAATCCTGTGTTGTGATGTATCGATTAACATGTCTTCCATTGCATGAACAGAAAGCTCAACTCAAAATGGCATAATGTGAAAGAAATTATTGATTCACACACTTGAAACAACAGAAGTAGAACAGGCTTCAGGATGGGTTGATTTAGGAATTTACAATTTTATCAAGGAGACCTCTGTTTTCCATCTCTCTACCCTACCACCCACATGAGAGCTTCCATCTAGGGCTGCCCCCTGTTACAGTCTTGGGGTGGCCTTTTATTGCTACTGGGACCACATATACCCCCCATTCTTACAAAAAGGATAAAGGGAACTTTTTTTTTTCCTGGAAAGAACCGGTAAGCTTCTGTAAGCTCATTGGACTGAATTAGGTCAGCACTCACCAGTATATCTATAATAAAGGCCTTGAAATGAAATTGTACTAGGTCTAAACCTTCAGGAATGGAGTTGTCTGTGGGGACAAACGGGAGGGTAGAGGCGGGAGATGTGAATACCCTAACGAAAGTCATTGTTGCCAAGAAAAGAAGAACAGATGTTGAGAAAGCAAACCCAAGTCTCTCTTAGGTATACATGATCCCAGTTCTGCTGAAGAGAAACTGAAGCTCAGAGAGGCTATGCAACTGTGTAAGTGGGAGAGCCAGGATTCTTACCCAGGTCTGTCTGGCCCGATACCAGGATGCTTGAAGAACCAAACTAAAGAAAAGCTGGAGTAGCCATCCCTTCACCCTCAACCTAAAGCATGTAGGTGGAGAAAAAGGGAGTGAGGGTTTCATAAGACAGGGAAGATCTCAGCCACTGCATTGTCACCCAGACGCTCCAAATCAATCCACCCTACCATCCTGAGGCATGCCCAGCTCAGAAAATGTCTATAAACTCCAAAGAGGATTCTACAAATTTATGACCTGTGATGGTGAGTTCTAGAGCTCCACTTTCCAAGTCCATTTTGGGCTAAATCAATGCTTTGAGTTAGCCCGGGAACCTTGCCACGATGCATAATATGGCTCATCCTGGGGAATGTCTTCCAAGTTCCAAAGGACAAATTTTCAAGTAGACTTCTGGAGCACAGCCCCATCCACTGCTGGGAACTGCCTTTCTTCAACTTGTTTATTCAGGAGAGCAGTTCTGGACTTTCACCCAGCAACTGCCTGGCAGGAGGTGACTTGGCTTTGGACAACAGAGGGTTGGGCCAGCCAGTGGGCAAAGCTGATAGCTACTGCTCAGTGGTAACTGGGCAATAAGCTGCACCGTGGGGGAAGGAGAAGAGCAGAACATTCAGAGGCATTAGTACAGCTAGTCTCTAACAAGGGACTTCATTTAAGGAATGTGAGTCTCCCCTTCCCGCCCCACCTCCACTTGGTGGAAGAGGGAAAGACAAGGTTTGAAGGCTTTTGCAAGTTTTGGAGTCCGTGTGTATAAAGTTTCCTTTAAGCAGCTGCAGTTTCTCATTTCTGTCCAGGTCTCTCGGGAGGCTGCATCAGTTTGAGCTTCATGGTCTGCCACAGCCGCACTGGCCTTGAAGGTTTCAGAGGTCTATTTTGAGTGATTTTACTGTTCGTGGTCCTGGCAAACTTATCCGCTTTCTGACAATATTTAGAGTCTGATGTAAGTGTGAACTAGATAATGACCTTTAAAGTCATGCCTTAATGTTCTGTTTAAAGCTTTAATTTCTTCCTCGGGGCATCTGCAAGGTCCTCTGATCCCTCCGCATGCCTTTTGGAGATTTTCCTGAGTTTCTGTCCATTTGCAGGGATGGGGGCTTGACCTTCACAGTGTCTTGAGCCATGAGGAGCGTCTGAGCCTGCAGAGACCATCCCTTAATGCTTCTCGCAGCCTTAAGACATCTAAAGGTCTCACAGCCCATTCGTAGATGCCTAATACTGACTGGCTCATCTGAAGCATGTCTTTCTCTCTGGACATTTTAGAATCTTTCCCAAAACACATGTGAGAGCACTCCAGCAGCTCCCCCCAATGAGCAGTTACTAGAAGTTGGCTAACATTTCAAGCTTGACGTGGCTAAAACAAAACCATTTCTGCAGCTTCACTTTAGGTGACTCACCAGAAGAGCTATTTTAAACAGAATCTGTAGCAACTAAGATTACATTTGTTCTAGGAAAAACAGACTGTGGGGACAAAAGGCTAATGCGATATTTTGAAATGCTCTCTTTAAGTCCATAGAAGCTCTGCTGTTCTTGACAGCATCCTAGTTACCAAGCACAGCAGGAGGGGCAAAAACCGGTATCTAAAATATTTAAACAACTATATCCTGACACCATCCAGGGGGACAGGTCTGCAGATATAGTGGTGGTTTTATTCATCTAGTCACCAGGGAGCCTTGCAAATACCCTTACAAAATAACCTTTGTCAGGGTAGAGCTCAGATAGTCTTGTGAGAGGAAGAGTTTACCTGTCACCAGTCACCTGTCTTACCTTATGGTTGTCTTCAGTTCTCTTTGCAATGACTACACTCTCTTCCCCAGGATCACCAAGAGATCAACAGACGCTTGAGGGGGCGGGGGGGGGGGGGGGGGGGGGTTCCATGCTATTAAAAGCACACAAGTAAGCACCAACCTCATTATCCTCCTGAAAAAAAATATTAGAACCTCGGAGGTCTGTGCACTACCAGAGAATCTCCAGAAGACAAATATTGTATAGTACTGTATGACCTCAGCCCTATGTAAACTCTAAACAAACAAACAAAAAATACCACTGAATTCATAAAAACAAAAAGTAGAACGCTGGTGGCCAGGGGGTGGGGGAGGGGAAATAGTAGCTGTTGGTGAAAGGGTACAAGCTTTCCATTATAAGATGAATACATTCTGGGACTAGAGTTACTTATACTGTATTATATAGTCTTCGTATTTGCTAAAAGGGTAGATCTTCAGCATTCTCACCAACCATGCACACACACAAAGGTAACTGTGAGGGGATGGATGTGTTAATTAACTGCGGTAATCATTTTGCAGTGTATGTATATTAGATCATCACATTGAACACATTAAATGTATACAATTCTGTGTGTCAGTTGTACCTCAATAAAGCTGGGAGGAGAAAATATTAAGCCTAACAAATGAAGAAGGGCTCTCCGGGAAGGGAGGGGAAACTGAAACCACTGCCCTTATCAGTCCTCAGGAGTTTTCCTTCCCTCTTAGGGCCTCCCGCTTCTTCCCCCATTGGCATCATCACAGTAGCCCCCAGGTGAGATAAGATATTTCCTTAGTAGAATACAAACCTCTTCCCTAGGCTCTTCTTCACATCGCTGAGACAGAGTGGAACTGGTCCAAAGCCTTTACAAAATTCTAAGAGAGAGCCATGGGGGCATAAACAAGAAAAGACATGCAGCATAAACACCATCGAGCTTGTGCAAGACATTAACAATGGTCATGTGCAGGGATTGAGACATGGAAGGAGGAATTTTGTGCATTATAATCTTCTTGTTCTTTTATTGTTCCCCCAAGAATATATTTAATTTATAAGTAATACACATAGACCTTGAAGCTCATACAGTATTTAGTTCTGGTCCTACCATAGCATTCTAGCTCCTGTGATTTACTCTACACAGTCTTTTCACCTTATGAACTTTTTGATAGCAAAACTTCATTCTGTGTCCACCTACAAAGTCCCAGATCTTATTTTTGAAATAAAAAAAAAAAGAGGAAGAATAGGCACTTAGAATTATACAAAAACCCCATGAATAAATTCATTAATCTCTGCCAATAAAAACTTGTTGGTTGGAAGAATTCTCAGAGGACCTAGGATAGCAGCTCATTTGCATGCAAATAGATCTTCCCGGAGACTGCAAAGAGGAAAACCCCACATTCTGATTTAGAACATCAACCAGTTGCCAATTAATCAGGACTAGGAGATCTCCGTCCACTGGGGGTCTCAATAAGATGACTAAGGTCCCTTTTCAAGCCCATTTAAGCTTTTGTGGCTATCAATTCTCCCTGTGCTCTTGAATTGTGCTTCAAGGCTGTACCATTTCCCTCTCCCTTTTATCATCCAACTAGAGGCCAAGCATTCTCACCTGGGAGCAATTCAAATTGGTCTAGGCTTCATTTTCCTTAGAAGGAAAGACAAAAATAAAACATCCGAAGAAATCACAACTGAAGGTTTACAGCCACCTCAGATGGGGAGAGTGCTTCTGAGGGCACTTCCAGGAAACACTACCCACCCACATATACCTGAGGAAAGGTCGGTCAGTGGGGAATTTGTCTTCCATTAATGGCTTCCATGGCATCTTTGGCTCATGAGGAAAGGACTTCCAAACCCAAATCTCATTGGCCAGAACCCTGCATGGGCTCCCTTGCAAAGTTGTCTGAGCTCAGGGAGTCTGCCTTGACCTTTTACCCTGGTCCCCATCTGCAAGCTTACACCAAAGGATGGGGCCCACAGGACTTACTGACCCGAAAGAAGGAAGTCAACCATGTGGCCAACAATCCATCCTAGGAAATGACAGGCCTGCTGATAACCAACTATACAAAGATATTTTCTGAAATCCCCCAAATTCTTCAAGACACTCTGCTAAAATAAACCAATACACAGCCATCCTGGGATCGTTTCAAGAATTTATTCCTAAGGAAACAGCAGGTGGCAGCAAAGCTTTACATTTTTTTACCCTTAGGCCTGGAATGCAAACAGTGTCATGGAATAATCTCATCTCTCTGAGTCAGCCAACTGGCCCAGAAACTGGCATACTGCCATCTTGTAATGTAGAAAATATAGATTTCTTGAGTGAGCTCTGTGCATTTTGACAAGAAAATCCAAAGGACGTCTCCCCCCTACCCCCACCCCCTCTCCAAGCGAGAGGCCTGCTTGGTTCTGCCAGCCAAGCAGGAAGCTGACGGCCACAGAGTGACCCCGATCACAGAGCAGAGGCTGTGGCCACAAAGCTGAGGTTTTCTTGTCCATGTCAAGGAGGTGCTTGTTCACAAGGGGGCGATCCTCAAAGAAACCCAAGTATGATTAAATGGAAGCATGCCTAAGATTTTTGTATACACATCACAGTATTCTCACCATCTATTATGATGTAACCATGGGGTGAAATGTGTGGGTAGACAAAGATCTGGGAGAGGGGGAGGCGTTAAATCTGGATTCTGGTTTACTTAGGGACTTAGAGACCTCAAAAGGGTACATCAGCAACCCTTAGCTGCTGTAGCTCTGGGCTCTGAGGCAGGCAGTGCCAGGATGACTGTCTGGTTTGGCCTCGGATGTCTTCCTTGCCTTAGCATTGTGTTTGGCTCCCAACTTCAAGTTGTGGCTGGAATGTTCCCATTGCCACAGTGCACGCAGCACTGTAGTTTGGAACCCAAGTTTTTTGCTGAATTGTTTTACAGAACAAATCCAGTTTTGCCGTTAAAAATGATTGGGCCCTGGCCTTTGGCTCAGTTAGTTGGAGCATCATCTCTTTGACCAAAAGGTCATGGGTTCGATTCCTGCTCCTGAACACAACATACCCAGGTTCTGGATCTGATTCCTGGTAGAAGTGTGTATGGGATGTTTCTCTCTCACATCAGTGTTTCTTTCTCTCCATCTCCTTCCACTATCCCTAAAATCAATAAAAACATATCCTCAGGTGAGGGTTTAAAAAATTATTTTTAAAAAGTGACTGATTGGACAGTTTATTTCCACTCACAATGGTACTTTGGAACTCTCTCAGACGCTCTTTAGATTGAGCTGCTTAATTTCCATCCTGGAGGAAACTCTAATTGTTTTAAACTAGGCATGAAGGGTGGGGTGGAGGATTTTGCATACTTATTATTTTTAAAGACACAAAACTTGTATGAAGAAAAAAAAAAAGAGAGACAGAATTGAAAACCTTGGTTCCAAGATACTAGCCAGATTTTACAAACAGATGTATTTGTGGGTTGTCTTTTTGGAAGTGGTGGTAACAGGAAAGTGAGCAGCTTTGGTCTTTTGTAAGTTATGTAACTGTAGATCTGAAGCAGCTCCTGGTGATCAAAGAGAACATTCCTGAAAGGTGCAGTGGAGGTAGGAGAAGTTCACTTATTTACACAACACGAGGCTTTAACCCCAAACACACGATTTCTTTTCTGCAGAAAATGTGATCTTGTCCTGAGGACTCAAGAACAAACCTTGGCACTCTCTGCACGGAAAGGACTTAAAAATTATCTACTGAAGAAAATATTCTATGATTCCTTCGAATGTAATAAACTATATCTTTGGGGGCAACTTGCAGCAAATGTTCCAAAATTCCTGTCAACATTTAATTCCCTCTCTGCATGTATGTTCTACACTCCCCAGATATGATGTTAAATCATTTAATGTGGAGAATTGACAGCACCAGGAAAATATTCGGATAACTGTCTGGAGTTGCCATCATTGGCTTTAATTATGACCTACTGGCTCTTGGGTCCTGAAGCAGCCAGAGAATGAGATATGTGTGCCAAAATGTTCATTAGAATTCTCTTTTCAGTCATTGTTCAGAAAAAAAGTTTCCTTCTTGCTCTCATTTTCAGGCCTTTCCAGTGGAGTCATTAATATGCTATATTTTTCTAAAGTATCTTCAGAAAATAAGATTATGTGCATACCTTGTAATTTAGATTTTAAAACACACACACACACACACACACACACACACACACACACATCTTGAAAAAATCCCTTTGCTTTAATTCTATTACCCTGAAGAAATGATTGCTTTTGCAGCCACAAACTTCCCTGGTATAGTGCACCCAGACCTCCTCCTCCAAGCTCTCGTCTCTTAAAAAGAAATAATCCTATAAGTTTTGGAAACGGACATACTGGTGAAGCACAGCTTCAGGCTCCCATGGAACTAGTCAGGAAATATATTTCTTTTGCTCATCAATGTTTATTTCCACACCTCCATGTAAGATCTTAGAATTTTGGAACTATAAGGGAAAAACAGAGATCATTGATTCCATTTCCTCATTTTAAAGATAATTGATCTGCCTCGCAGCTGCCAGTAAGGTGCTCTGTCCTTTGAGGAAGCTAAGGCTATTTTCAGGTGAGGCCCTCCCTTCATCCAGCAACCAGCACCACGCCCCTGCAGCCCGTGTCCCCAGTCACCTGCACCATGACCTCTATCTCAGGGATCCATCTCAGCCCTCATCCTGCAGTCAAAAGGGATAAAAGCAATGCCCTCATTAAAGCAGCCAGTGCAAACCTTTCTGGCCAGAGCTGTTTGTAAAAGCTCTGGTCAACATCAACATCTGGAGCCTCAACTGCAATCTAGGGGCTGGGACATCTGCCACCACAGGAAGTCCAGCCCCCTCCACCTCTGCTGCCCCAGCTGAGGAGAAGAACATGGCAGCAAAGAAAGAAGAATCTTTGCGGTCTGATGATGACATGGACTTTGGTCTTTTTTAACTAAATCTCTTTTGTGACACATCCAGTAAAAAAGCTGAACTCTGAAAGAAAAAAGTAAAGATGATTAATCCAAGGTGAAATGGTGTCTTTGGATTCTGGCATGCAGAAAGAGTAGGTACCTGTCTTTCTCTTTCTTTATTTTTTTTTAATTGTTTTTTTTTTTAATTGGGGCATCCTCAGTTGTTACAATTAAAGCGTTGCCATTTAATGAGCATTTACTACACTGCCAGGTACTGAATTGATGCTTTCATACTTGAACCATTAATCCTCACAACAAGCATATAAGGTAAATATTATCATCCCCACTTTATAGCTAATAAAACTAAAACTTTGAGTAAGTGGTGTGCCCACAATTACAGGGCTAGGAGGTGGAAGAATCATGACAAGCTCAAGGCTGCCTGACTTCAAAGCCTATGTCCTTTACTATTCCTCCGTGCTGCCTCCCAATGAAAGAACCCAGAGTTGGGCTTTCACATCACTTTAATTTTTCAAATAATGGAGTGAGGAAGGAGTCTCCCACAGTGATGAAGTAGAGAAGGATACCTGTGCCCAAGCAGTCCCCAGTTACCAGAACTGGTCAAGAAATCAACAGGGACCACGTAGATGCAAAAATTTCCCATTATCAACTTTCATATTTAACAAGGAGAGTTTACGCTGAAAGCTTTTGAAAGACTTCCCGGCTTTTAACAAAAGTTGGCTGATTCAGTGTTGACAATATGTCTTTCATTTAATAGAAAATTGGAAAGGGGAAGATTTGGGATACATGGTTATTTTGGGGGGAAAATAATTTGCAGGGTTTTTTTTATGCTCGAGGTCATGCAGGATTTGGAGAGCAGATGTGGTATGAATTAGGGAAGTTTATCTAATGGTTGCCTATATTGACACAAATGATCTAGTTATTGCCTGGAAATACTTGAGTTTTCTATTAAGACATAGTTTGGGAAAGAAATTGTGACATTTTAGAAAAACGAATGAAGTCAAATCAAGATAAGATGGAATGTTACATGTTAAAGAACATGAGTTGGAGACATTCAAGGGAAATATCCAAGTTTGTTAACAGGTGCCAGTGAAAACTTTCTACAAAAAGAAATTTTGCTTTCTCTCAAAGATAAAAATCATATACCTGGATTACTAACCCATCTATGACTTCCAGTCAAGATGGCAATCTAGATAAATATGGTACTCATCTCTTCCCACATCCACAACTAAACTACAGAGCAACCTTCATTCAGAACTACCTGAAATCTGGCTGAATGGAAACCCTACAAGGGAATTAAAGAAGAGGCCACATCAAGACTAGTAGGGGGAGCAGAGATGCGGATGGGCTGGCCCCACAGTCACATGTGGCAGATAAAAATCAGGAGGAATATTTTGGCTCTGGAGTACCCCTCTGAGGAGCCAGGGATCCCAGCCTCCAACAGGTCCCCCAACTCAAGGTCCCAGTGCCTGTAACTTCTGGCTGTAAAAACTAGTAGGGATTGAGTCTGAGGGAGACAGAGGACTGCTGGAGTCTCAGGTGGTTCCTCTTAAAGGGCCCATGCATGAAATTATTCAAATTCACTCCCTCTGAACTTCAGTGATGGGGCAGCATGTTGAAAGGCACTAGAGAGGACCTGATTTACCTGGCATCAGAGAAAGAGCTGGAAAGGCAGCTTTCTCTTGGACAGAAGTGCTGGCAGAGGCTACTGTTCCTTTTCTGAGCCCTCCCCCAACAAAGTGTACAGGCAGGTGCCATATTTGAGAGTCCATCAACCTAGCTCTCACTGTCGACCCATCCTGGTGGTTCCCTGATCCCCACTCCACCCAACTTTCTGGCCCACCCAAGCTGAGTGTCCAGTGTCTTTTCCATACGAATGGCCTGTCTTAGCTCATGCTTCACATTTTCCTAAAATCTCTCAAACAGCATCTGGCCTCAGAGTGCCCTGTACATTTCCCTAAATGGCCCTGGGCCAGGCACTGGCAGCAGCTGGCCTTGGTTCACAGCTTAGCTTCACCTGGGCACCTCCAAGCCCAGCACAAGTAGCAACCATCTGCATATTGCTTTGTAGCTCAAGCCAGCTGGCCCCGGCAGAACACAGACAATGGCTGTCCTTGACCTGTACCTTCACGGAAGCCCCAGAGCTAGCACACCCAGTAGACAGCTTCAGTCCACAGCGAAGCACCACCACCCAACCTGCTCCATGAGAAACACATTCAAGAGGTATGCTCAGTGGGCACCAGAGCCCTGCTGAAGTCCTGCTCTGTGGGTTGGGCCCCTGCATAGCTGGTCCTCCACAGTGATGGGTGGTAGCAGCCATTCCTTGCAGCTGATCGTCCTGGGGATAAATCCCTCCCATTGACATGCTTAATCAAGGCTCAACTACAAGAGGAGTATGTACACAGCTCATACAGGGGGAACACCTCGAGTACCCAACTGGGGTAATCAAGGAGGCTATGCCCCTGGACCCTACAGAACACTTACTACACAAGGCCACTCTACCAAGCCCAGAAGACGCAGCAGCTCTATCTAATATATAGAAACACAAAGAGGCTCCAAATGAGAAAAAAAAGAACATGTCCCAACTCCAGAAAAAGAATTAAACAAAATGGATGTAAGCCATCTACTAGATGCAGAGATCAAAGCACTAGTTATAAGGATGCTCAATGAATGTAAGGAAAGAGTAGATGAACTTAGTGAGAACCTCAACAAAAGGGTAGGAAACATGCCCAACTGGTGTTTCTCGGTGGTTGAGCATCAAACCATGAACCAAGAGGTCCCCAATTCAATTCCTTGTCAGGACACATGCCCAGGTTATGGGTTCAATCCTTAGTAGGGGACATGCAGGTGGAAGCTCATCAATGTTTCTCTCATCAATATTTCTATCTTTCTATCCCTCTCCTTTCCTCTTTCTATAAAATCAATAAAAATATTTTTAAAAGAAGATAAGAAACATAAAAGTAGAACTTGAAAACATAAAATAGAATCCATCAGATATGCATAGCCCATAAACATGGACAAGATAGTGAAGGCGGATGAGTAGGTAGGGGCTGGAAGGAAGGGAGTAAAAGTAGGTAGGGGCTAAAAGGAGGGGAGTAAAGGGATTAAAAAATACAAATTGTTTGTATCTGTAATACTATTAACAATGAAAAAATACTTGAAAATTACAATATAGGGAATCATCAGTGGAATACATGAAGCAAAGGATCAAATCAGAGATTTGGAAGATAACACCCAATTAGAACAGTAAAAAGAATAAAGAATCCAAAAAAATGAGGATAGTGTAAGGAGCTTTTGGGAAAACTTCAAGCGTACTAACATTCACATCATAGGGGTTCTGAAAGGAGAAGAGACATAGCAAATCATTGAAAAGCTACTTGAAAAAATGATGACAGAAAACTTCCCTAACTTGGTGAAAGAAACAGACATACAAGTCTAGGAAGCAAACAAAGTGAACACAAAAAGGACCGCACTAGACATATCATAACTAAATGTCAAAGGTTAAAGACAAAGAGAGAATCTTAAAGGCAGCAAGGGACTGCCCACATGACTGTCAGCTGATCTTTCAACAGCAACTTTGCAGGCCAGAGGGATTGGCAAGAAATACTCAAGGTAATGAAAAGCAAGGACCTACATACTCACAGCATGACTACATCCAGTAACCTATCATTTAGAATCAAAGGATAGATAAGAGAGCTTTGCAGATAAGAAAAAGCTAAAGGAACTCATCACCACCAAACTAGTATTATTATACTAAATATTAAAGAGTCTTCTTTAAGAAAAAGAAAGGGGAAGGTTAAAAAAAAAAAGAACAGTAAAATGACAATAAGTGCATATCTATCAACAATTGAATTTAAAAAACAAAATGAACAAACAGAACAGAAACAGACTCATAGATGTAGAGAATATTTTGATGGTTGCCAGATGGGAGGGTGTGTGAGGAGTTGGGTGGAAAGATAAAGGGATTAAAAAATACAAATTGTTTATTATAGAATATTCATTGGAATGTAAAGGTTAGCCTAAGGGATATATTCAGTAATATTCTAGTAGCTATATATGGTGTCTGATGGGTACAAGATTTATTGGGATGATCACTTAGTATGTTGTGTACTATCTAATCACTGAGGTTTACTATACAATAATGTATGTCAACTGTAAATGAAAAGAAGAAAAATACCTGATCCCTTTTCCACAGTTCCTTCTCTCTGAAAATGAGGTTGCTCAAACCCCTCTGCCGGCAGGTATATGCCTGGACAGGAAGACTACTCCTATTGGGTAGTTTTGTTATTGAAGTGCTCTATTCAAAAACGAGATATGGTTGTCATTGTTGCAAAATAGTTTTATTTACTTGCAGCAAATAAAGGAAACAGGATTTATGCCCAAAGCTTTGTCTCCCACAATGGAGGTTTAGTCATTACTTATATACACTATTCATTCAATTATACATTGATTTCTTCTTTGCAGTTGGCTACACTTACCTGATTGCATTCTTGTCAAGCTCATTCTATTTACAGCTGCTCTGTAAAATACTGTGTTACATTTTAACATTTAGCAAGAACAGCATTTAGTAAGAACCACCCAGACTTGTAGACCCTTGTCCTATCTAATAATTCCCTCCTGAGATTTTCCACTCATTTTTTGAGGTAATGGGAACAAGGGTCATACTTCTGTAACTGCTTCCTACTGAACATGGACAGAGTAGCTCTTTTTGAGTTAGAGGAGTGAAATTCTATGCCTGGCTTATGAAAGCCTTGGGGTCCTCTAGATTCGGGGATTACTGAGAACAGGAGTGTATAATAGCCATGGTTAGTTTGCCTTTTCAGAGCAGCTTGAGGTCAGACCGGAGTGTGCAGGAATACTGTGAATCTGGTTCTTTGTTGTCACTGGGTGACAGAGCTGGCTTCACTTGAGAGTGATATATGCAGGAAGGTGTATCTTGTAGTTTAAGAGAAGAATGAGTTGTTAATAACACCAAATGGGGACCTGTCCATGTTGGATTCAGTTGATCTTGCAAGGATCCTGATTTCCAACCTTTTAAATATACCTAGTTATCTGGATCATATGGATGTAGTTTAGTGTCTATTGGTGTGGGTAAAATCAGATTCACATATTTATTTGTTTTCAGTTACTTTTCCTACTTGAATAATCTGTTTAACAGCCTATTTTATAAATGGGTTTGGGCATTCTTTTAAAATTTGAGAGGAGCCCCCAAAGGCCGACCTTACATAAGTTCAAAAGGACTTAATATAGGTATTGCTAGGTGCTTCCCTGAAGGGTCAGGGCAATTGGTAGTAATTTAAGACAGGTGTCATGGGTTTCCTGGCACAGTTTGGCCAAGGTCTTCCTGAGCATTTGATTGCATTGTTCTGTTTTTCCTGAGAACTATAATTTGCCCAAAGAATATGTGGCCCAGCTGATTGGAGAGCCCATGCTACTCCCTTCATTATGTTCACCTGCCAGAATGGCTACCATCAATAAATCAACAAACAACAAGTGCTGGCGTAGATGTGGGAAAAGGGAACCCTAGTACAGTACACTGCTGGTGGGAATGCAGACTGGTGCAGCCATTGTGGAACATAGTATGGAATTTCCTCAAAAAATTAAAAATGAACTGCCATTAATCACAATTCTGAGAATATATCCTAAGAATCCTGAAATACCAATCAGGAAGAATATATGCACCCCTGTGTTTATAGCAGCATTATTTACAATAGCTAAGATCTGGAAACAGCTTAAGTGGCCATCAGTACTGATCAGTGGATAAAAAAAAAGCTGTGGTACATAATGGAATACTATGTGGCTGTAAAAAAAAATAATAAATAAAGAGCTCTTATGCTTTGTAGCAGCATGAACAGATCTGGAAATTATTATGCTGAGCAAAATAAACCAGTTAGAGAAAGACAAATATCACATGATCTCACTTACATGTGGAATCCAATGAACAAAATAGACTGACAGATAAAATAGGTCTAGAGGAATGGATGCATGGAACAGAATATCAGAGCTCAGAGGGAAGGGGTTGACCAAAGAATATATTTACATATATGCAAAGCCCATAGACACAGAATAGTGTGGGGAAGGCTTGGGATGGGACAGAGCTGGGTGGAGGAGGGCAAAGGCATATACCTTGGTTGTGGGCACATCCCAGGAAGGAGTGGACAGGAGGCAGCTGATCAATATTTCTCTCTCACTGATGTTTGTAACTCTCTATCCTTCTCCCTTCCTCTCTGTAAAAAATAAAAATAATAAAATATAAAAAAATCAATAAAATATATATATATTTTTAAGAGTGTCCTATCTGGAGTCACCAAATTGTTATCAAACTCCAGGGTTCACCCACTTGGGGTTCTTTTTCTAAAAAAAAATATGTATTTTTATTGATTTCAGAGAGGAAAGGGGAGAGAGAGTGAGAGAAACATCAATGATGAGAGAGAATCATTGATTGGCTGCCTCCTGCATGCCCTCTACTGGGAATCAATCCTGCAACCCAGACATGTGCCCTTGACACCCGGGACCTTTCAGTCACAGGCCCACCCTCTAGCCACTGAGCCAAACCAGCTAGGGTGGAGTTTTCTTTTCAAAAACAAGACATGGTTGTAGCAAGGTACTTTTATTCACTTGCAGCAAGTAAAGGAGTCAAGGGGTTTGCATTCAAAACTTCCTCTGCCAGAAGGGAAGAGTAGCCATTGCTTTTGTATACACTAGTCAATTATGTGTTTGATTTCTTATTTGCTGTTGGCTATACTTACCTGGTTGGGCTCCTGTCAAGCTCATCCTAATTATAGCTGGTCTGTAAAATACTGTGTTACATATTAACATTTAACAAGAACAGTATTTAGGGGGAAAAAAAACTAAACTTGAGACCTTGTCTCATCTAACAGTTTCAAATCATTTATTAACCCTCCTAATATCAGCCAACAACACCTCTAACCTGGACCACAACAATAGCAATACAACCTGTACCTGGAACAAGGACCAAAGGAGCTTAATAAAATATTATTGAATGAATGAATGAATGAGATCCTGCTTGTTCTGAATCAGTGATTCCATCCTGGTTCTTGGACCCTTGCTGTATGCCTGCTGCTGAGAACCAGCCATGATACCCTATCTCTAAGGCCATAGCCCTGCCCTGTTCTCATCAGTCCTTTTGACAGCAGAGTGTTAGTCTGCTGGGACTACCATAACAAAATAAAAATAGATTGGATAGCTTAAACACAGAAATTTTTTTCTTACAGCTCTGGAGGCCATAAGTCTAACATTAGTTTTGGTTTCTCCTGCTACCTTGTTCTTGACTTGCAGATGGCCGCCCTCTCTTGGTGTGCCCAAGTAGTCATCCCTCCATCAGTGTGTAGTCTGTGTCCTAATCCCCTCTTTTTATAAATATACTAGTCATATTGGATTAGGGTCCACACATAGACTTCATTTTACTTTAATTACTTCTTTAAAAGTCTTATCTCCAAATACAGTCACATCCAGAGGTTTTCTGGGTTAGGCCTTCAATATATGAATTTGAGGAGTGGAGACACAATTCAGCCCATGGCAAGCCATTACAAGCAGAATCCTCTCTCTGTCTCCTACAGCTGGATTCCTCTTGGTCCTGCCTATTCAGCTTGCTCCTAGCATGCCCACTGCTGCGCTCCCTGCCATTTTTTGATGTCCTGTTGCTTTCTGCTATTCCTCCTTGATGCCAACTCCTTACAGTACAACCCCCTGTGGTCTCGCCTGAGCTGGCATTCTTCCATCACCTGCAGCTGGTCTTCTCCAAATGCTTGCCCCTGCAGGCTACACTTAATCCTTCTATATCCGACTGTGTTTCTGACACAACCCTAAATCTAAAATGGCATACATACATACACACACACATATATTCACTCGCTCTTGGTCTCAGTCTGTTATGATCCAGGGGTACATTTTTTAAATAGCCGAAGAATGATAATGCCTGACTGAACAAAGTTAAGTGGCCTCACAAAGATAAAATTTACTCACAATTATATAATGATATTATGCCCCACCCACAGAGAATCTAGGTTAATTTATTTAGGATGGGGCCTGATATCTTTTTTTTTTAAAACAGGTGGTTAAGGATGTCTAACTGGTAGAACAAACCAATCAAACTGAGACAAAAACCAGACTAGACCATGAGCAAAAGTAGATAGGGTATCCCATATGTGACTTGTGAATGCCACCCAATACAGAGGAGGGTGGCTCTGCCTTCAGCCTCACCACTCCTTTGGTGTAAAATGCCCCCACCCTTTGATCTGAGAAGTGGCAGATAATGTATCAGTGCCCTCTGCCATGCAGAGCAATCTGGGCGGGACTCAAAAATGACTCTGGATACAGGCAAGTGCCACTTCTGCTGGGCCATCTGATTATGTCCTGCAGGCTGTTGAAAGACGGGGCAGTGGTAACAAGAACAACTAACCTGAGGCTCACTCAAACAGCAGATGAGCTCTGGAACTTGGCACACCTCCCCGGCTTCCTGAGAGCTAATCTGTAGCCCCTCACTGCTGTCCTAAAAGTGGGACTCTCACCCCCGCCACACACACACACACACACACACACACACACACACACACACACACAGGTCTTCCTCCAGCCTCCTAGGTTCCCTTTACACGCTCTCTCCCTTCCTCCCCACCTCCCCCTCTCCAGAAGACTCAGAGTGAAGGGACTTGATCAGGCTCTCCCTCTAGTCTCTTTCCAGTGTGTTCTTAGGGAAAAGCTCAATCCCTCATGCTTCCGGGCCTTTCCTCTTGATTCTCAAGGGCCTTTTCTTCTCTCAATAAACCCTGGTTCTCAGCAAATAAAAGACTTTGGCTTTCAAAACTATTGTTTTTGATGTGGGCTTCAAGAGGCTATTTTAAAAGTCAGAAAACTGAACATTGTTTTGTTCTGTTCCTTTCTCTGCATTCCGGTTGTACCAATCCTTTCTCCTTGAGGCAATGCCTCTGATTTACTACGAGAAAGGTCAAGTGAAAAAAGTGTAGCAAAGAAAAGTACAAGATTACCATTTCAACATTCTTTCTCTCGGTGGTAAGGAATATTGCAAGTGACCACACCAGTCCCCTCATTTCCACCCTAACAAGTGAGCTGGCATAAACAAAGTGAAGTATAGAATCAAGATTCATCTTGACACTAAAAATTCTAAATGACAATTATTAAAACATTATTTTCCTCAACAAGTCAATGGCATGAAAACAAAAAGGGAAGCAAATCTAGATTCAAAAAAAATGTTAGCAATATGACAATCTTGTTTGGAGTGTGTTTTGAACAAACCACTGTCAAAAAAAAACTATTTTTGAGACAATAAGGCAAATTTGATTATGGACTGGGTATGAGATGATACCACAAAATTACTAAGTTAAATATGACAATAGAATTTGGTTATGTAATGAAACATTATTATTTTTTCTTTTTATAAACAGATGCATACTGAAGTATGGTGCCTGGGGAAAGGAGAGGAGAGTAAGACAGGAAAGAAGAAGAAAGCAAGGAAGAAAAAAAGAGAAAAAAGAAAGAGGGAAGAAGGGACGAAGGGAGGAAGGGGAGGAAGGAGGGAGGGAGGAAAGGAGGGAGAGATGGAGGAAAAGAAAAACAGATACTTTGGCAAGAAACAAAACAAACAGAAAAGAAAAAGCAATATTAATCAAGTGTGGCAAAACCTTAACAACTGTTGGATATTAATGATAGGTACATGGGGATTCATTATGTTACTATCTCTATTTTTGCGTAAGTGGAAAGTTTCATAATAATGTTTGTGTGGTTTTTTTCATAATAATATTTTAAATTGTGAAACCTATGCAAAAAAGACAGACTGAGCAATGGAAAAGAATAAAAGGACCAGAAACAGTTTCAAATATTTACTGTTTAAGAATTTGTTATATTACTGATTTGAAGGCAGGTGAACTCTTTCTTCAGATAAAATCTGACATGGATCCCTAAGGTATAAAACAAAAAAAGTAGAACTGATTTACTAGAAGCTGGAGAGAGAATCTAGCTCATTTGCTGCCTCCTTGTCTCCCCAGCAAACTGCAGAAGTAACTTGGGGAAACCCTGTGGCCCTGCAGAACTCAGTTTGAAAACCTCTGCAGTTTATGATGAAGGAAGCCTCTCAAATCCTGCAGAAAATAAGGACCTCTTAACATATGCATTAGACAACTGGCTAACAATATGGGAGAAAAAAAATAAAGCTAAATCCCTACCTCACATCATATACCAAAATAAAGCCCAGTTGACATTAAAATGTGTTTAAAGTACAAAGTGAAGTCATAAAAGTATTAGAAAAAATAGGTGAGTATTCTTAAATATTGATACAGAGAAGGGCTTCCTAAGCAAGTCAGCAAAGGCAGAGATAATAAAGAAAAAGTCGATGTCTTTGGTGATATAAATATCTACAAGTTTTATTATATGACAAAGAATAAACAAACCATACTCCACAAAAAGGATAAAAATAATGTACGTGACAAAACTTTAATATTTTTGACCATTAAGTAGTATTTCAAAACAATAGCAAGGAAACAAACACCCTGGTAAAATAAAAGGACCAAGTACTAAAAAAATCATATAAGGAAATGTAAATTATCATAAAGATATAAAAAGTATTTAATCTCACTCAGAGAAATACTGTAAATTAAAGTAATAATGAGAATAGTCAATGCCAACTCCTAGTTCAGTATGGCAGACTTGGAAATTCTGCCATTAAACATCTAGAAATGCTAAATAAATTATACTTAACTTCATTTTTAATGCATAACCGAATACAGGCACTACACGAGAGACCAAACCAAGAACACTAAAACTCAGAACAGAAAACTTGAGTTGAAAAGTAGTTGCCTGGATTTGAGAGAGGGCTGTCCTCTTCTTGGTAGCACAGACTTAGTTAGGGAGAGAGAAGAAAAGGAACTGTGACACTCAAGTAAATCAAGAATTCTCAAAAGGTCGCACTCCACATCTCCAGCACAGATGTGCATGTGCGTGGTTTAGGAACCCCAAATCAAGAAATTCATGTTAAGAATGGTTCCAGGGTGGAAATAACTCTGGGTCAATAAGAATAAGCCAACATAAATTTTCCTGGAAGGGTTCATCTCAACCCAGACCATACAGAGTCACCATAGATTAAGCTTTAATAAGAAAAGTTAAGAATCCAAAATTACAGAAGATAGGAGGAAACAAATCACAATGAAGAAGAGTCAGCTGATAAAAATAATAGAGTTGCTGGAATAAAACTACAAATTCTTAAATATATTTAAGAATTATTAAAGCCTCAGTTAGTTGAACCTCGTCCCATGCACCAGGAGGTTGCTGGTTGGATTCCCTGTCAAGGCACATGCCCAGGTTGTGGGTGACCTCCAGTAGGGGGCATGTATTTCTCTCATCCATGTTTCTATCTCTCTCTGCCTCCCCCTTTCTCTCTCTGAAACCAATAAAACATACTTTTTTAAAAAGAATTATTAAGATACAAAATGCTGTCTCAGAAACATAGGAAAAGAATAAAGCTTTTTACAGCTAGTAAGAAATACCATTTTTGCCTATTGAATGACAAAGTATTAGAAAAGGGTGAAAAAATATAATGATCAGTGTTGCTAAGAATATAGAAAACTTACATTTATATATTGTTAGTTGAAGTAAAAACTCATGATTCTAGAGGGCAATTTGGCAGTTTATCAAATGATTTAGCAACAACAAGAAAGTACACATCCTTTGACCGAGTAATTTTACTTCTAAGAATTTATCCTTAAAATAATTCATAATATTACTCTAAGATAAAGGCACAAAGATGTTTATTGGTACACTTTGCATGATAAAAATGTAGGGAGGGAAACTCTCAATATCCAATAGAAGGGGAATGGTCACACAAATTATATTTTCATTTGACTGAAATACTATGCAGGCAATAAAAATAATGTTGTATATTGCCGAAACCTGTTTAGCTCAGTGGATAGAGTGTCGGCCTGCAGACTGAAGGGCCCCAGGTTTGATTCCGGTCAAGGGCATGTACCTTGGTTTCAGGCACATCCCCAGTGGGGGATGTGCAAGGAGGCGGCTGATCGATGTCTCTCTCTCATCGATGTTCCTGGCTTTCTATCCCTCTCCCTTCCTCTCTGTAAAAAATCAATAAAATATATATATATTTTTTTTAATGTATTTTATTGATTTTTTACAGAGAGGAAGGGAGAGAGATAGAAAGTCAGGAACATCGATCAGCCGCCTCCTTCACGTCCCACAGTGGAGATGTGCCTGCAAGCAAGGTACATGCCCCCGACCAGAATCGAACCTGGGACCTTTCAGTCCGCAAGCCGACGCTCTGTCCACTGAGCCAAACTGGTCTCGGCAATAAGATATATTTTTTAAAAATGATGTTGTATAGATAGATTTATTGACATGGAAAGCTGTCCAAAATATGCAGATGAGTGACAAAAAGCAAGTTATAAAATTGTGTGGTTCATTAGGAAAAACTCAAATGGTCAATAAAAGATATGCTAAAATTCACAAGTAATCAGTAATGAAAATTAAATCAAAAGTACCATATTGTTTTATAGTCATCAGGATGGCAAACTTCAGTAAAGTGGATTGATAAAGAGGCTGGCAAGGACTTGGGGAGGTGGGAACTCTCAGGCAATGCTGATGGGGACACAAACAGGCACTCTCACTGAATTTAGCATAATCTGTATTAGAAGCTTTTTTGACCAAGTGATGTCATCTCAACAAATTCTCAGTCCCATCTATAAGAGGACAGCAAATAGGATGTTCATCTTAATTGTGGCCAAGGAGTGCTAGAGGTAATCCAAGTGTCCCTCATTAAAAAATAAGAAAAGTAAAATGTGGAAGATGCATATTATGGCATAGTATGTAGCAGTAAGAAGAAATAGTCTATGTCAGTGGTTGGCAAACTCATTAGTCAACAGAGCAGAAAACTACAGCTCGAGAGCCGTATGTGTTTGCCGACCAGTGATCTATGTGGATAATTGTTTTTGTTTTATTTTGTTTTGTTTTTTGTTAACCTCACCCGAGGATATTCTAAATTTTTTAAATCTGTATTTATTTCAGAGAAGAAAAGAGAGAGACAGAGAGAGAAACATAAATGTTTTGAGAGAATCATTGATTGACTGCCTCCTGCACACTCCCAACTGGGGATCGAGCCCACAATCTGGACATGTGCCCTGACCAGGAGTTGAACCATGACCTCCTCGTTCATAGGTCCACACTCAACCACTGAGCCACACTAGTAGACCCTAGGATATTTTTCCAATAATTTTTAGGAAGAGTGAAAGGGAGGAAGGGAGAGGGGGGGGGGGAGAGAAAGATCAATGTGAGAGAAACATTGATTGGTTGCCTTTCACACACCCCAATCAGGGCTGGGATTAAACCTGCAACACAGGTATAGGCCCTTGAATGGAAATCTAACCCTTGACCTTACAGTGTGTGGACTGGTGCTCTAACCACTTAGCTTCACCACCCAGGGCTGGATAATTATTTTACACGTGTTCAATGAGAATAGCATCGGTATATTCATATGTTACTATATCAAACTAAAAGGGTTTTGTACAGCAAAGAAAACCATCAACAAAATGAAAAGACAGCCCAGTAAATGGAAGAATATGTTCACCGATGATATAACTGATAAGGGATTAATATCCAAATTTATCAAGAGCTCATAAAACTTAACACCAAAAACAAAAAACAAAACAAAAAAAAAACTAATAGTCCAATTAAAAAGTGAACAAATGAACTGAATAGACACTTTTCCAAAAAAGACATATAAAGGGCCAATAGACATATGAAAAGATGCTCAATGTCACTCACTAATCATCACAGAAATGCAAATTGAAACTGCAATGAGCTATTACCTTGCACCTGTCAGAATGCCTATCTATACACATAAAAGCCTAAGCGACCATTAAAACTGAACAACTGGTCCACCAGTAGCTATGATATGCACTGACCACCAGGGGACAGATGCTCAATGCAGGAGCCAACCTCCCCTGGTTTCATGCCCCAGCTGGCCAACTTCCCAAGGTCCTTTAATTTTTCCCCCCCGACCCCCCGTCTGGCCCTGATCACCAGTCAGGCTGAGAGACCCCACCCGTGCACAAATCCATGCACCAGGCCTCTAGTCATCAATAAATCAACAAACAGGTGTTAGTGAGGTTGTGGAGAAAAGAGAACCCTTGTGCACTGTTGGTGGGAATTAGATTGGTGCAGCCACTGTGGAATGCAGTATGGAATTATCTCAAAAAATTAAAAATACAATTGTCTTATGACCCAGCAATTCCACTTCTGGCAATATATCTGAAGACACTCCAAACACTAATTCAAAAGAATATATCCACCCCTACGTTAAGTGAAGCACTATTTATAACAGCCAAGCCATGGAAGCGCCCAAGTCTCAGTTGGTTGGATGCCATCCTATGTACCAAAAGGTTGCAGGTTTGATTCCCCATCAGGGCACATGCCAAGCTTGCAGCTTGATCCCCAGTAGGGGTGTGCAGGTGGCAACCATGCTCACATCTCTTTCTCCCTCTTCCTTGCTCTCTCTTTAAAAATAAATTAAAATACATTATTTTTAAATGCTTTGGTACATTTACACAATAGAATATTACTGGGTTGTAAAAAAAAAAAAGAAGGAAATCTTACCCTTTGTGACAGCATGGATGGACTTGGAGAGTATTTTGCTAAGTGAAATAGGACAGTCGGAGAAAGACAAGTACCATATGATTTCACTTACATGTGGAATCTAATGAATGAAATAAACTAACAAATAAAATAGAAACAGACTCATAGATACAGAGAACAGCTGTCAGAGGAGAAGAGGTTGGGATCTGGATGAAAAAGGTAAAGGGATTAAGCAAAAAACAAACACCTCATGGACAGACAACAGTATGGTGATTACCAGAGTGAAAAGCGGGTGGGGGGAGGTAGGAGCAAGTAAAGGGGGGCTAAATGGTAAAAGAAGAAGGCTTGACTTGGGGTGGTGAACACAATACAATATACAGATAATGTATTATAGAATTGTACACTAAACCTATATAATTTTATTAACCAACAAGAGACCCAGTGCATGAATTCATGCACAGGTGGGGTCCCTCAGCCTGGCCAGCCAGCTGGGGGGAAGGGCCGTGGGAGGTTGGCTGGTGGGGGTGGAGGGAAGGGCTCACAGGAGGTTGGCCAGCCAGTGGGAGGGGCCACAGAAAGATGGCTGTGGGAGCACACTGACCACGGGGGTAGCTCCTAAGTTGAGCGTCTGCCCTCTGGTGGTCACTGCGCCTCATAGCAACTGGTTGACTGGTTGTTCTGGTCACTCAGTCTTAAGAGTCTCTTAGGTTTTTATATATATAGATGTCACCCCAATAAATTCAATAAAAGGGGCTAATTTAAAAATATGTATTCATATATTAAAAATACATAGTCACAAAACAGATTTTATAACATTTAACAAGTACAGTTATCAAACATGTTAAAGAGGGTTTCTATGAAGGAGATGGAAAAGGATATGGGAATTAAAGGAGAAAATATAAAATAATTAAAACAAGAGAGAAGCCTTGTATAGACTGGTAATGACCATTTGCCTTAAACAGAGGAATATGTTTCATTCACCTTTCTGTATTAAATTCAATTTTTAAAAGTATGCATATACATGTATGTGTATTATATATAAATGTCTGAGAGGGTAGATACTAAAATATTAATAGAGGTTATCTCTGAGAGTGGTATGAAAGAGGGTTTTTTTTTTCTACACTAAATAAATATTGTGTAATAAGTAAACTGCACTTGTTATGTTTCAAAAAGTCATCTTAATATTCAGAACTACTTTTCTGCTGTTGGATAAATGTACAATAACCCACTAAATTCAGCTGCCTGTGTGGTCACAGTCCTTTCATTGTTTTTCCAGAATGTTCCAAAATAGCTCTGGAACACGACCGGTGGGACCACCAGATAGCTATCTAGCCTCACCCTTGTTCTCATGCAAATGAAGACCAAGCCTCCTGCTTGTCCAGCTTTGGCAGAAACCTCTGTGGGACCCAGGATAACAAGGCCCTCTCCTTCTTGGCTGAAGGAAGGAAAGGGCAGCATAGCTCTCAGAGTCCGTTTACAACAGCCTCTGAAAAGCTGCCTCGGGCAACAGTTGCCAAAGACAAAAGGTTCCACCTCAAGGGGGGGGAACTCTATTTGCAGCTTTGTAGACACAGGTGTTCCTCCAGAGACTGGAGACCTACAGGGCCGGACTGTGTTTGGCCAGGAATAGCTCAGAAAGCCTTCCCCTCAGAAGCCAGCTCTTGAGGCCTTCAGTGTATGCTCTAACTATATTTGGCAATGAAAACCAAAGAGGTCAGTGGTTTAGCTCAAGGGGGGATGGGGGAAGGAAGACTAGCCCTGATTTATAATCCCTACTTCAGACCAAGACCAAGAATTTTAAGACTCACTTCATTTATTTATTTTGCCCTCACCAAGCATACCACTGAAGCAGTTCTTCCCAGTCTAACCAACCTCATGTAAATCTTTCAGAACCACAGGTGTAAATCACCTACCCGAGCCATCCCCGGATTAGAGGACATTTGGGGACATCTGGCTTGAGAATCCAAATGTTAAAATTATCCCACTTTATTCTCTCTGTCTTCATAACATCAAAATAGCCTGGAGCACTCGGGTGCAAATCCAAACTCCAGCATTTAACTACTCACTGTGTGACCTTGGCTAGTTACTCTGTGTCTCTGAGGTTCAGTTTATCTACAACCCAAGATCATAACACCTACTTCACAAGGCTGCTGTAAGAATTGAATGAGATAAGGTGTATAAAGTGGCCAGGAGAATGTCTGATACAAAGTAGGTGCTAAAAAAAAAAAAAGAAGAAGAACCTGTTTCCATCTGCCCTCCCAGACCTCCTCCCCACCATCACTCCCTTCCACTTCCACCCTTAACTATGCAGCCAAGGTGTTGGATTTTTAAGAAATCACCCAGCACCCTATTTGATTACAAATATATGGTACCATTCCCACAGCCAGCAACAGTAGCTAAAGATAAAAGCTGTGTGTACTTCTTAGCTGCAGACAGGTCGAATCAGCTCACAAATGATTCATCACTGTTGATAAACGATGTGTTCTTGGCGTCAGAAGGCCTTATCCTGACAGGCTTCAACACCTTATGAAAAAAAAATCCAGAAGGTAGATTGCATGGCTCCCAGAGTAGGTGCCCAAGGTTGATGGTGACCTCAGTCAATCCTGAACTTGTACCCGTCTGGTCTTAAGAGAGTCTGTCTCCTCAGACATGTCTCAATCACAGGATTTTCAGCTGGAAAAAAAACTCCAGCTGGAGCAGCTGCCTTATTCAGCTCAGAGCTAAACCATCTCCTTTACTTGCCTTGGATTCCCCCAAGGGAGTCATAAGACTCCCTGGGCAGAGGCTAGGTGCCTGTTCCCTGCTCAGGACAGCTCTAAGCTGTGCCCAACCTGCCTTTGGCAGCTTTTTCTGCCGGCTGAAGCTCTGCCAGGGTGCGGTCTGGCTGGAGGGCTCTGTGGTGATGGGACAAACTTTGGCTCAAGGGAAAGGGTGA